>APFE030160298.1:0-14838 GCA_000404065.3 Pinus taeda
AGAGAGTATATATAAAATCATTATAAATTTGAATAATTTTACAAATACATCAATAAATATTTTATAGTTTGGAAATTAGGGACTAGTGAGATTCGCCAATGTTTTTAAACTTCAAGATAGTTTTCCATCCTTAAAATTTTCCCTGGTTGATCTGCCTGTTGTTTCATTCGATTCTTTGTGAAAGTGAGGTTATCCTTTTTCTTCTTGATATGTCCTTCTATCTTGAGAGTTTGAGGAGTGGTCATTCCTGCCAAAGCATTACAAGATATGGTCGGATTCATTTCTACTTTCTCTAGGGTTGGTTCTTGGTGTATATCCTCTTCTTTTGACGTTTCTTGATCCTTTTCTTCCTCCTCTTCACAATCAATGTAAATAATTTCTTCTCAGCACACTTATGACCTTTAGTGTGTTTTCTATCACAACTGTAACAAAGGTCATTTTTTCCTTTTTCTTCCAATTTTTGTGATGTCAACCTTGTAGGTTGTGGAAGGCTAGGAGAAACAACACTTCCATCTTTATAATTGTGAGTAGTAGGATATCTTGTTGCCATAATTTTTCTTTCCAACCCGAATGCCTTCTCCAATGAATCAGGTTCCCAAAGACGAACCTTATGTTGAATGGTATCCTTTAAAGTCCATATGAAGACATCAATCCTCTGCTTCTCTGGAATATAATTTACCCTTATATTCAATTTTTGGAAGTCCTCAATGTGCTCTGCCATTGAACCCTTTTGTTTGAGATTTATCAATTGGCTAAAGAAGGTGTTACTCTTTGTATCCTCATAATGTTCTATCATTTCCTTTGTGAAAATTGACCAGGTGACAAGTGGTTTTCGAGAAAAAATCCCTTATACCATAAAAATTGATTCGGTTCTAAATATAAAGATGTAATGCATACCTTTTGTAACAATTTCACATCATGTAGATCAAAATATTTCTCCATCTATAGTATCCATGTTGTGGGATCCTTTCCATCGAAATTCCTCATATCGATATTTGGAATATGGAGGGTCTTCAATCCAATGTTAGATTCTATGAAATCATGATCTACATTTATTTTTTTCTCATCATGAGTTTCCTCTACTACCTTTTCGTCATTAGGAGGCCTTTCTTGTGGTAGCTTTGTTTCACATTCCTTCAAACCTTCCATGTCTTTCTTCAAATCTTCCATGAATTTCTTCAAATCTTCTTCCATACCATTGATATTAGCTTCCATGACACCTATAAAGATATTTATCTTAGCTTCAATCACACTCTTGAAATCATCCATCCAATATTGCTTACTAGGTGTTTCTATTTTCTTGATTCGAGTCATTATTTTTCTTCCTTTTGGGAGCTCCATATTTAAACGATGGTAACTATGTAGTTTCAAATCTTCAAGTTCCACAATTTCGGCCTGTGGTAATCCTCTAAGTCTTCCTTCTAACCCCATCAATCTGATCAATATTGGATTCTTTAAGAAATATTTATGCCAAATCTCCTACGCTGACCTTACTATAGACTAGTCAGTAGAGCAAACTTGTAGAACCTGACATGTCTCACTGTTTCGACCTTAGGACCTAAAATCGATATGTAGAACACTACAGGCTATCCTATTTCTGTAAATTTTTATGAAATTTCAATATGATGCTCAGAGAGAAAGTTATGACAATTTTCCCCAAGTCTCTTGTTTGGGATGTAATTTGGGGGTCTGCAAAAACCCTAAATGTCTTGGACCATATCTATGAAAATATTGAAAAAAAGATCTGAAATTTGGGCCAAAGCTTCATCAAGGTTTTGGATTAAATGGGTTTTAATTTCAGAGTCAGAACCTTCGTAGAAACAAAATTATAGTGAAAATTCCACGATGATCTGTTTGAGATGGAATTCTAGAGATTGCAAAAACCCTAAATTCCTTAGATCATATCTATAACAATACAGTGATACAAGATCTGAAATCCGTACCCGAGATTCAAAATGATTTCATCTCAAATGGGTTTTTTTTTTTTTTTTCTGAAACTTCATAGAGAAAATGTTATAGTGAAACTTCTACGATAACCTGTTTGGAGCAGCGAAACCCTAGAATCCAAATCTCTGATACCAAATGTTATGAAACTACCTCACAAAAAGATAGAAAAGATAGTTCAAAGACTTAAAAATTAGCCTCTTCGAGGCGAAAACCTCCTTTAAATTACACAAATGAACACTTCTTGGATGATACAAATGCAAGACCTCCTTTCTATATATAGGAGTCTAAGGGGTCATAATATAATCAGAGTCGACATTATAATAATAATGTAAGGGCACAACAATAACAATAATGGCTTCTATGGGGCACAATAATAACAATATGGGGACTACATGGGCACAACAATATAATAAGGGGGTTTCACTAATAATAATAATGGGTTACACTAGTAGTATAGGGACCTAACACATTGATCCTAAGATGATGATACTGAGGAGTGTCAGTGGAATAGAGCTTGCTTCCTTCAGGACAGAAGATTATCAACAGATGTACGATTTTCCACAGCCGATGAATAGGATGGATGCACCATTCTACACTCCCAATAGCGGCGTGAACACAAGAGACATCTTGAAGCGTTGGGTAAGGGAGCCATCAAAGTTGAGGACAACACCCAACCAGATATACAAGACGAAGACACTCAGGAAGGCATACCAATTCTTGGTCATCTTTACATGCTGTGTGTATGGCCAAGGGAGTACGGAGACCTTACCGAGGAGTTGGGTTACTATGTTGGCTCAGCTGGTAAATGAAGGCAAACATTTAAATTGGTTCGACATGTTGGCTCTCTAGTTGAAAGTGCATGTATCCACTGCCCAGAGTCTTCCCAAGGATCAACAAGCAAGATTATTCATGTCTATGTACCTCCTCAATGTGATATATGCTAGTCAAGTGTTTCGTGGCATGGGTTGGGCATGGACACCTTCAGAGAATCTTGTGAATGTATATTGCAAGTTTCTCTTAGACTACATCTACCAAGGAGTCATGACTAGATTGTTTGACCACTTCATTGCCCCTCTGTACATGATGATCTTTGAACAAGATCTGCCTTACATGTCCTAGGCAACAATGGAGGTGTTTCAAAACATTGCAGATTGTTATGCCTCACCTGATGGTACCTTCATCAGGATGTAAAACATGGATAAGGCTTTGCATGTGTTGTCAAGGTTTTCCATGGACAAGTTGGTCATGCAGGAGGTTATATACCACATCTCAACAGGGTTATCAGCTTTATTATGCAGGAAGAAGAAGGCACCATGGCATATGCTTCCTTTATGAATCAGGTTGTACATGATCTAGAGTTTTAAAGAAGTGGATGCTAAGGTTGAGGACTTCAAGAAGTTTAAGTTCGACACCAAGATTTTCAATTCATACAATCCACTTAGCTTATGCAGGAACCACTATACGAGAGTGTACTATTCTTGGATCCATGGGGCGTGTCATTGGCCAGAGGAAGACCCATGGAGATATTGTTATAACACCTCTAGGCTCAATGAACCAGTTAGCATGGTAGTAGAGTGGCTAGTATCACTTAAGGCAGTAGCACCACAAGGAGAAACAACAACAGTAACAACAAGCAAAAAACTGATGCAAGACAAAGGAAAGATGAAGATTGTCGAAAGCACGGAGACAGAGTAAAGTTACAAGTTTAAGGAAGACCGACTTGTAGAAAGAGTAGCTTTGGAGATAGATGCAAAGAGGCGACAACATGACAGAAGAGTAGTGCAAAGAAAGAGGGAGAAGCAAAGACTGGAAGAAGCAGAGAGAAAGTTTCATGAAGTAGAGGAGAAGCTCAAAGAAGAACATGAGTTGCGCAAAAGAGATAAGGAAGCATAGCATGAATAGGAATAGGAACAGGAACGGGAGGAAATGCAAGGCGCAAAGACAACACAAACCGTGCCGGTATAGGTTGAAGACTCTGAACCAGCAGTAGATGAGGAACAAGATATGTAGCCGCAGGAACAAGAACTTGCTCCACAGGATGAACCAATAATAGAATAGATGGACATGGAGATGGAGCAATTGAAATAGGATCAGGACACCGACCTCTTGAAAAAAGAAACCGAGGTCACTCCACCAGCTGCACCAGCTCCAGTAGTAGAGCAAGTCCCAAGTGAACAAGGGGATACCATTCTCCTTGAGGATAATCCGGGAATAGATGTGTACAACATAGCCTTTGATAAGTCACACCATAGAGTTATACAAGCACGTAGAATGCACACCCTAGATGAGCATGCATCACCTGTTCACTTTGAAGAATAGGTGATTGTGTTAGATGTACGAAGACATCCAGCTACCTTAGTCGATGCTAAAAAGGCTTATGTTGAAGCCATGAGTTTAGGTGTGAAGTTCTTATAGCAGAAAATGAGCACATGACTAAGCAGTTGCAAGTAGCCAGGTAGAGAGAGGAACAATCAATAGGATCCACCAAAGCAGAGATAATGAAAGCAATACTTGTTGAAGTATCAGCTCTTGGGACAATCATGCAAAGACTGTATGATAGGTTCATCATCGTGCACAAGGCAATTGTCCATATACATGGTCACTAGCAGTGTTGAACCAAGATAGCGTGAACACTCACAGATATACATGCCGATTTTGATCATGTATAGACATGGATAATCAGGTCTAAGGGATCCTCGGTTCACTTGCACAAGATGATGAAGTCACAGGTAGCATTGGACAAATCACGCATCCAGAGTCTGATCCGGAACTATGGATAACTCCTGTCGCTCATCACTAGTGTTGAGGCTTCGTACACATGGTTTTTTAGGATTTTTTATGTTGTGGTGAGAAAGTATGGCACTCCGTCAATTAGTACACTAAATGAGGCCAAAGAGAAGAACCAAGTCAGGCTAGAGCTCGATGCATACTTTGATCAGTTGATTCTCATGGCCACCAGCATAGAGTTGCAAGTTAGCATAGATAACATGTGGATGTACATTGTTGGTCTGTCCTTGCTCAGGGCTAAGATGTGCATGTTACAAGATGTGTTGGACAGAGGTTCCAAATTAGTATACCTAGAAGCAATGGAAGAAAGAGTTCGTTTCCACGAAGACATCATCAAATAGTATGCAGACACCATTGCGCACTATCAAGCATGGCATCAGTTTGTCACTGAGGATCACAAAGAGGATGTTGATGAGCTAGTCTTTCTACAACCGTCTGAGTCTTAGTGTCATCTTTTCTGGCTGAATCAAGCCTATTCCTATCCCAAATGGGTATATGTGGGAAATGTATTATTATTGTAAACATGATGTAAAGTGAAGTTCCAAGTGTCATTAGTGGAATGCAAACAATCATATGTAATGTAAAGAGTTATGTAATGAAGTTGAAGAGTCACAAAGTTAGTCCAAGAGTCACAAAGGGGAATGTCAAGGGTCACCCCACCCTTTGTTATAAATAGAACCTCATAAATCATACAAGGGGCTTTTTAAAGCTAAGCTTTTGCTAGGCATTTCTTAGAGATGGCTTGGAGAGTACTCTAACGAGCCTTGGCTTCTCCACATTGCAGAGTGAGTACATCTCTTTGGAGGAGCAAGTGGTGTTGACTGTAACATTCCACTATTGGGGCTAATGGCTATCATGTTTGTATGTATGGATTGAGTGATCTAAAATGATCATAGACTTAAACTGATGTAGAATTGATTAACCATTAATGAATTGAATGTTAGCTCAAAGCATGGAAATCGAGGAAGACTGCTTGAAAAGAAGACTTTACGAAAGCTAATTAAACACAATTAGGATGCATAACATAAGTGAAAATAGTAAAAACACAGCGATACCAGACAACGAGATTGATGATGGATTTCATCCCTGATGGCCTACGTCTCTAGGTCCGCTTTCAAGATGGGCGACCGTTTTTATTAGGAATGAAAAGAAGGAGTTGATTACACAGAGGTTTGATCAATTTGAATGTGTACACAGGCACTTCTGAATACTTTCATCAGATAGCCCTCTGAACTAGATTTCCAACGCCTGTCACGATTCCCAATTCCGACTTCAGATGCTCCCATAACACTGAAAACAAAACTGCCTATGACCTCCAGAATTTGCATACAAAAAACCAAAACTACTCTCCTCTGCTTAATGAAGGAAATTTCGCCTTTTAAAGGCCTGCAGATACATGAAACCACCTTGGACTGATTTGCAGATGCATTTGGTTGGATCTGGATAGGTTTAGGAGTTCAATATAGTTGTTTAATGCCACATAGGCTAAGTTGGCATGGTGGTCGCACTAGTTGTTTTACAAAACTATTAATAAAACCCACAAATAACCATATGATAGACACAGGACCACTAGCGGCTTACTAACTGGGTGGAGGAGGTTGACTGCCTACATGTGAATGGGGTGGTCTAACCACGATCTAACATCTGGCGGCTATCCTGATGGTTACGATCAACGGTTCCTGGGAGCAACGTTCACATGCGACAACTCCAACACAGTTTCCTATAGCAGGTAGCCTGAACTCTGCCGACATTTTACTTTCCATTTGTTCACATGAAGGGCCACGGTCTCTACTGTGGTTACATTACTATTGTGGTGATCTCTATTCACATGTCATGCTACCTTGTCGCGGTTTAGAACTAACAGCTTATGACTACGGTTCCGAACCCATTATGGTTAGCCTTGTCTCTAGTCACATACACCATGGTTCTGCTGTGGTCTAAGCATACGGTTAGGAACTATGTATTGATATTGCAATGTTTTAAACATATGGCCAAGAGTTGTTTTAGCACATAGGTTTATGTATTAACATAGTTTGGATAACCATTTTGAATGTGATGGGTAGATCATAGGTTTAGGTCTTTAGTATTAGGTTTTATAATGTTTTTAATACATTTTTAATGCACTAAGGTTTATGACTTAAGGAGATAGGTTTGATAGTATTAGGTTTTATAGATGTAGATTAGGGTTTTAATACCTAAATTTTATCACCCATTTACAATCAATCGTCGCCAAGTGACATTAGCAACATTTGTCGCATGATGACGAACTTGTCAACAATGTGACATAAAACCATATACATCGTCGACACTAGATACCTTTGCGACAACAACCCTAAAGAAATATCAAACCTCTGCAATGGATGACACCTATTTTGACACCAAATCCTGCGAGGCGAATGATAAGGCACATGTCTTTGACCAATCCTGGCGGAACTGTCGATGAACACAAGTCGACAGCCATGTACAAAACCCATATCAACTGAACGCCATGAAAACCATAAACATTACCTGAACAACCTGATCCATAACCAACACTATCAAACTGTCGAAGCTGAACTAAATTGATAACGACACTGAACACTGACGATGAAACTTGAACACTTGTGCAATGATCTAACAAGATCCTCCTGGATCATGGAGCTTTCCCTTTATATAATATAATAAAGCTAGCACATCTTCATGCATATGTTTTTATTGTAGTTTGATTATTTTGGTTACTTTAGCAATGTATGTTGTTTATCTTACACATTTGTGTATGAACTATTTCGTATACGATTGTATGAATCTTGATGAAATCATTTTGTTGGTTTAACCCATCACTTTGTATTGTCGACTATTTTGATTTCTAGCTTGTCATGTCATTCCGATCATGTGTTCCTTTCAGGCAGCGTACTATTACAGGCTTCTAAGGGATACACTTCTTTTACCCCTTCGTGTGTTAGAACCTCCCCATGCACCTCTCTTGACTCACAACAAGGTCATACACTTGCATCTGACAATTATATCACACTTATCTTTGCGTTCTATCGCAGTCAAGGCATAGCTTTACTACCCATTGCTTGGGACTCCTACTCCAAAAGGTCTGAGGTCTAGTTGGGACTTCTTACTGGGGAGATCCCCTGACATGTTGGTGGGTCTAGCACCATCAAGAAACCCACACTTAAAACTCGTAATGATTGAAAAGATGCATAATGTTTAGGAAGCTAGACTATTAATTTATTTTTCCTTAAATTTAGTGCTAGAAGTTTGGTGCAATTGACCAAAGATGATGAAATATTCCCAGAAAAACTATTGGAATGAGTAGAGAAAACCTATAAGAAAATTGGAAAAACTATGTCTGAGGGTCAAGTAAGTTTGTTCTTGGACTCCTTGAAGCACTCTAAACATGTACAGTTCTGTAAAGATGAGGGAATCTTTCCATTGAACAAGTTTTTGGATAAATCTAATGTTGATAAATAGACACATTTCCAATATCCTCAGGAATTTTTCCACTAAGCTTGTTGTCGAACAACAACAAATCTGACATCATTATCCAATTCCCTAGATATGCGGGGAATTCTTCCACTCAAGTTGTTGGAATCTAGATTTAGGTGTTGTAAATTGTGCAGTGAGCACAATTCCACTAGAATTCCTCTAGCCAAATTGTTGAAATCTAGGTACAAGTGTTGTAAGTTGTGCAGTGAGCCCAATTCCACTGGAATTATTCCACTCAAGTTGTTGGAACTTAGAGAAAAAAGTCTAAGTTTTGGCAATCTGAATTCCACTGGGATTCTTCCAATCAAATAGTTGTAATCTAAAGATAGGTGCTCTAGATTTTGCAGTAAGTGAAATTCCACCGGAATTCTTCCACTCAAGAAGTTGGAATAAAAAAAAGAGACATTAGCTAAGTACAATTTCCGAGAGCTGGAGGGATGTGACCAATCAACCTGTTCTAGGAAATGGCCAATCCTTACAGGGATGTGCAATTTCTCAGAGAATTTTGGATACTTCCAGTGAGAAAATTATAGTGTAAATCGAGATATTGGAACTTGACTAGATGACCCAGTTCTGTTGGTATAGTCCCTATCAACTTATTATCTGAGAGATCCAAAGTTTGCAGTAAGGAGAGGCTACCAATTGATGGTAAAATGGTATTGTTAAGATGATTGTTGCCGATATTAAGCATTTCCAATGCTTTGAGCTTCCAAAACTTAGGTAGAATTCTTCCTCTCAAATAATTATATGAAATATCCAATGTACACAATAATTAAAGGTTTCCTAGAGTTGATGAAAGAGTACCCTCGAAATATCGTCAAGGAAGTAATAGGGAAATCACTCTATTAGTGTTGTCATGGCAAGAAACACCCTCTCAAGAGCATACCTTCACCGAATTCTTAGTATTCCAGTCTGATAGTGATCCTAATGGATCGAATGTGATTTCCCTCTTGAACGACAAAAGTGCCTCCACGTCCCTTTTATCCTCCAATGATGTGAGGGTGAGTTCTTTTGAAACAAATGATGGGGATACAGAGACTTATGTAAGATGGCCATCATTTCTTTCTCATATGTAGATTGACCCAGATGTTTTCCACTGAGTTGCTGATTGGTGGAAATAAATGGTCTACCTACCTACATTAATATTGTGCTAATGCCCATACCTGAAGCATCACATTCAATCACAAAATGTTTGGTGAAGTTTGGGTAGGCCAATATTGGAGTGGAGCCCATGGCCTGTTTGAGAGCCAGGAAGGCTTGCTGAGGTGCGTCAATCCAGAGAAATGAATTTCTCTTGAGAATGCTAGTGAGAGGTCAGGAAATGCGTCCATAATTTCGTACAAATTTGCGATAGTAGCTTGTAAGACCCAAGAATCCCCACAAACTCTTCAAGGTTTTTGGTTGGGATTAATCTTGCATTGCCTGAAGCTTTTTCAGATCAACCCTCACTCTGTCATGGCCCACAATGTGTCCCAAATACTCTAATTCTCCCATGCCAAAGGAACATTTGGATAATTTAACAAATAATTTTGATCCTAGAGAAATTGTAATATTTGGTCAAGATGTTGAAGGTGTTTGTCCCATCTTATGTTGTATATGAGAATGTCATTGAAAAAGACCAGGATGAATTTTCTAAGATATGGTTTCATAAGGTGGTTCATGAGTCTCTAAAAAGTGGATGGGGCATTACAAAGACCAAATGGCATGACCAAGAATTCATAATGGCCTTCATAAGTTCAGAAGGTTGTTTTGGGAATGTAAACATTGTTCATGCATATTTGGTGATAGCCCAAGCAAAGGTCCATCTTGGTAAAAACTTTAGCACCATGTGTTTCATCAAGCAAATCATCAACTACTAGCAAAAGGAAATTTTCCTTGATAGTGAGCTTATTAAGGGCCCTAAATTCAGGCTACATGCACCATTCTTTGTCTTTCTTTATAACTATGACTAGTAGAGATGAATAAGGCTTGGTGCGGGGATGAATAACACCAGATTTGATGAGTTCCTTGATTATTTTTTCAATTTCATTCTTTTATGCAAAAGAATATCGATATGGGCAGACATTTAGAGGCTTGGAACCTGGGAGAAAAGGGATTCTATGATCATTTTCACCCCTAGAAGGTGGGATCTCCTTTGGATTTTCAAAGTCCTACTAGTGGTGATCCAATACCTATTGTGTATAAGGTTGAATATGAGGAGGAGTGGATTCAATGCCCTGGATAGCATTAAATTGGGCTACTATCCCATGATGGATCTTTTTTCAAAGCTCCTCCATTCGATGCGAGTTGAAGATATTAGGAGAACCTGCTGGAGTCGCCTTACTATATGAGTGTGGTCGTTCTACTTAAAGCTCATATATACCTCCTTGAAATACATTGTGATAGGGCCCAGTTTGTGGAGCCATTCAATGCCAAGGACAATGTCACAACCACCCATTTCAATGGTAAAAATGTGGGTTTTCAAGTGATAATACCCCATTTGAAGGTTAATATTTTCACAACATCCTTCACATTTCATGGCCCCCACATCAGCGATAAGGACATGGAAATTAGATACTGCCTGTACAAAGCAATGAACAACTTCTGCTACTCTCTTGTAGACAAAGTTATGTGTGCTGCCACTATCAATCAACACCACTACTGGCCGATGTTTAATAAAACTTATATTTTGAGATTCTGGGGCAAAGCAATTCCAGCTAAGGCATGCAGTCATATAATCAACTCATCTAGCATAGTTGTGAGATCATCGTCCATGTTGGTTAGGGGTTCACCCACTTCTTCCTCAGGCACTTTAGTGGATGGAACTTCACTGACTGAGTTGTTTTCAGTTGCGTCAATTGGAAACAATTTTGGTTCCTTGCGTTTATGTCCTGGGGAGTATTTGTCATCACAGTAGTAGCAGAGCCCTTGTTTCCTTCTTTCATCCATTTCTACCGGTGACACCTTTTGAACCTTAATTGTTTGGGTGGGGGGTGTAGCATGGGTGGGATGTGCCTTTGCGACGAAATTTGGACAATTGGATTGGGCATCTAAGGCGACTTCTAGATCTAAGGCCTTGTGGGATGCATCCAACCAAGTAGTTGGGTGATGCATTCAGACATGGGATTGGATGGATTCCTTTAGGAAAATAATGAAACGTTCCAAGTAAAAGGCATCTCTTGTTCCTTTAGTTTTGATGGCCAATTGTTCAAAAGTTGCAATGTAGTCCCTTACTGTACCGATTTTCCTAAGCTTAGTGAGATGACCTAAAAATCGAGATTACTGATCAAAGCAGTCACAAATGGCTTTTGAGAACATGTTCCAAGTTGGCCTCCCTGGATAACAGTTATGATGCCACTACCATCACTCCCATCTCTCTTGATCTAAGTAAAGGGCTCCCACATGTAGTTTACTTTCATCCTCAAAGATATTATTGAGGGGGAAATATTGCTCCATTTGTGCCACCCATACTACGAGGTTAGAGCCATCAAATTTGTACATGTCCAACTTGGGTGTTCGGTGGCTTGAAGATTGGTGACCACCATGAAAATGAATGTCATTACTGGATTCTCCTTCTATGTGTGCATCAACATTGTGTTCTTCCCCCATGGGTCTGTGAGGCATGTTTATAACTTCCAATACTTATGTGATTTGGGCAGTAATGGACACCTAGAATTATTTGAATTTTTTCTCAAGGGTGTCGACCTTCTTAGCAACCCTTTTTGCAGGGATAAATTGAGACTTGCGATTGACCATACACTAGCCCCGGTCAAATTTTGAGCTTACTTAAGAGTAGTATTTTTGGAAAGAGGGAAAGATCAAGAGTCTAGTGATGTGGTTCACTTGAAGCCGTGTCGAGAAAAATTTAAGACTGGCTGAATATTGGGGGCTTACAAGTGAATGGTACCATTGCAATAAACTCGTACTCCTAAATCTTATGGGATAGGTCTCTTATAAGTGCCCCTTGATTTCCCCAGACTTTTTTTTCCTATGAAAGGAGTTTTACTTCCAGCTAATCAATACCACAGTGACCAAATTCTAGAATGTTTGATACTACCAAATATCCTACAAAAATTGGCCTGAACAGTAGTAACTAAAACCCCAAGGTCTTGGTACAACAAAATTTGTTGCGAAAATCAGATCTTGACTATGGCAGCTAAACCCCTCACTGTAAAAAGAGTTTGATATTCACTACGAAAACCCCAACTATTGAATCTGATCTATACGATGGTGACATAACCCTAACTGCTGGATCTGATTTGTATAGTGGTGACCGAATCCCAATTGTTGGATCTGATCTGGATGAAAATGTAGGGGGCGAACTTCTGATAGTTGAGGGAACTATGGTATGAAAGGAGTTTCAGTGCTACTGATCACAATATACGCATGAGTCCAAGAATAGTACTCAGCCCAATATTTTAGGGTGCTAACTAAGGAGGATTGACCGTACCCTTAGCCATACTACCTGACTACCCTATTGTACATTCCATTAATCTCCCCAAGTGTAGTTCTTAGTGTACTGTAGAAACAAGATGACTAGTGGCTTATCTAAAGTTAGGTTTCAGGTTACCCTAGCGGGGACTTCAAATATACCCAAGGGTACATGGAAGTGCAGTCTATGCACAGTCCTGTCTAATGTGCTACTAATTGAAGGGGTACCCGCAGGAGTTTCAAGGGAGTCCAACAAGCGTGACCACCTCTTGTAGTTCCTCCGTGCATGCCTCCCCAAATTTGCAGGTTTATGCACTCAACAACATAACCCATGGTTTAAAGATGTTGGAACACGTCTCTAGCCTAAAAAAAAAATTATAGGAAAATTGGAGGTACAACTAACCCTAGAAAGTGATCTGATACCACTTGTTATGCACTTGACCTATGAGAATAATAGAATTCCAAAAACTTGAAAGAATATTTCCAGAAAAACAAAAATATCACATGAATTGAGATAATATGCAAAGATATATTATGATTCAGAAGCAGAATACAATGTTCACTTGCCTCTTCGATGTGGTAACCTTTAATAGAGCAAAGCTCAATGAAAATAAAACTTGATACTTATTCCCTTGCTATCTAAGACTATTTATAGCTTTATGACATCGAAAACCCTAACTACTGGTGGTCCCTTGTGTTATCACTCTGATAATTCTTTTGAAGTAAAAAGAAAGAAAAACCAAAGGTAACCACAAAGCGCTTTTGGAGATTAGGACCTAGCCTTCCTGATGCTCAGAGAGGGCATGTTGTTTTAGTTAAGATGGTTTTTAGGCTAGTTATGATTATTCAAAGGGTTTTTATTTTTGTTTGAGATTGGGTGTTGGGATCTGCTTAGAAAAATGGATAAAATGATGTCTTTTAGAACATTGGGCTATGGAGTCAAACAATAAGGAAGCAAAACTAGATTAACTCACTAGGGAATGTTCCAAGGGCAAGATAGCATAGTGTTTTTCAGAACTTTGAGACAGAGGGGAGAAAGGGTTTCACTTGGGGTGAGAGAGCAGTTAAGGGTTCTTAGACCTGGATAATGAATGAGGAATGAAGGGCTAATCAAGGTCAAAGGAAAATTAAGAATCTTTTAACCTGGATATTCAAGAAATCAATCTAAACCAAAGAGAAATTAAGAATTATTTCATTTAGATATCAGCAGAAAACATTTAAATGTATAATTGTTAAGAAAGAGTGTAATTAAACAAGTTCTAAAGCATTATTTCAGTTATAACATTTAGATTGACAAAAACAATAAAGATTATGAATAAATTTGAGAAAAATAACAATAACACATGAAAATACTTGTCTGATTCACTCAACACATGAATCCTTGGAAATATCTGATCTTTATTTATCAATCCAGCTTGTTGGGTCAACAAATGATATAATAACCTTATGGGTCTTCTGATCAAAAAGTCTATAGAAATGTCTAATAGAATCCACACTACATACTTCAAATTTTGAAGTATTTATACAAATGGAGTTACAAAATATCTGAAACTATATTCAGAACTAATCTAGGGAAAAAGAAATATCTTCATGCAAGAAGATAGAGATAGCGATTAAACTGTTTCATGTTGTCCCTTTTATTTTGGATCTGTTGGCATTGATCTTTTGCCCTTTAATCTGCTTTGTTGTTTGATCTTTCACGCTGGATGCTTCATTTACTTTAGCCTTTCATTTGATACACTTTGACTTTGCTGATCTGTCAACATCCTTTTACCATGATGTTTTAATTTTACTTTACATTAACCTTTTTATTGCATATTTCTATAGTAAATCAATTAATTTCTCCCATGTTTCAGCATCAGGTAATTGGACTTTTACCATCTTTCTATATGTTTCATCTGCCTCTGCGTATTTGGAAAAAGTAGGCTTATTGATAAACAAGTGTTTTACCTCATGCTGGAGGTAAAACAAGTTTTCAAATGTTTGATAGAGTACCTTGCCTGTTGGCAATGCCTTCATTGATCATGTATTTACCTGATATTTTGCTACCTCTCTGATTTTCTTGTTGTAATCGTCCTGTGTCATCAGCTTATCATTTATCACTAAAGGATTGGGTAATCCCTTTTCTCTCAAAATGTGGAACTTATCCATAAATCTGTCAATGGCCAGCTGCATATTCTGACACTTATCCTCCAAGTTTTGCATCAAGTTCCTCTTGGA
>APFE030160304.1:6918-23677 GCA_000404065.3 Pinus taeda
AAAAGTTGTTTTCCCTGAAATATTTTCTTTTTGTGTCACATTTAGCCTTAGCATATTTTGTCACGTTTCTAAATTTTGCTATATTTCGCTAAGGCTAATAGATTTTTGATGTGGGATTAATGTTTATCATTTTCATGTGGTTAAACATGCTTGAATGATCATTTAAAGTTTAGCTATGTGAATGTGATTTCTGGTTAGCATTTAAAATTACGTGGTTATTTAAGCACTTAATCTTTCGAATTTTAATAGCTGGAATATTGTCAAGCCATTGAGCATTTATCGATTATCTCGCATTTGGCAAAAGTTAACCCTTGTTTGAGTTATTTGATGGTAAATGATTGTTAATGAGCTCATATTTCTACAAGCATTTGATAAATACTCATTCAGTCATTAACTCCATAAGACACTGGTCTATCAACTTAATAAAATCAAATAAGTACTTGTTTTCCCTCGTGTCTCCCAACCCAACTGGTCCACAGTTGGTCATCCATTGTCCCATAGGGTCTACCCCCCTTAGCCGCGGGAGACAGGCTTAAATAGAGAGATCAAGGATCAGGGTGACAGCCCTCGGTCTGAGCGTCGTCGTGACAATTTGTGCGACAACACACTGGATTCTCTAAAAGGCAAATCCCACTCTGGTTGTCACAGAAGATCACGCTGGTATCTAGCACGTGCTCAAGTAGCTCACTAAAGAGCTTCCTCTTCCTCAACCAAACAACTTCATAACAGGCCATACTCGCAGCAATGTATTCGGCCTCGACATTGCTTAAAGCAACCGGTTTTTGCTTCCTGCTCATCCAAGATATTGAAACAGACCCCAAAGAAAGGCAACACACAGACATGCTCCTACAATCCACCACACTGCCCACCCAATCAGTATTAGTATATCCATGTAACCTCAAATTCCCAGCAATGTATCTCAGTCCATAGTGAATTGTGCCCTGAAGATATCTCAAGAGATTCTTAGCAGCGATCCAATGAATGTGATGAGGCTCAACCATAAATTGATTCAACGTATTCATAGTGAAGCACATGTCAGGATGGGAGTTTACCAAGAACATCAAGGCCCCCATAAATTGTCAATACTCGGAAGGGTTTGCTAATCCGGGCCCAGCAACACTTCCACATAGCTTCTTGAAGTTGAGTTCCATCGGAGTAGACACAGACTTGCAATCCACCATCCCACATCTCTCAAGCAGCTTCACAATCTATTTTCCTTAAAAAAGGAAAACCTCACTTGCCTTTTGCCAGACCTCCAACCCTCAAAAGTAGTGCATCAGTCCTAGGTCCTTCATCTCGAATTCGGAAGCCAACTCCCTCTTACATTGAAGAATGAGAGGGTCATCACTTGTCAGAAAGAGATCATCCACATAAAGGACCATGAGAGGCCTGTCCTTTTCAACCTTGAAGTATAGGTTTGGGTCAGCATCGCTCCTTGTAAATCCCAGCTTCATAAGATAGCTATCTATCCTCTCATACCAAGCCTTAGGGGCTTGCTTCAACCCATAGAGGGCTTTCTTCAACCTACATACATGTGTCTTACAATCTTGAACTTTGAACCCCTCAGGTTGTTCTACATAGAATTCCTCTTTAAGTAAGCCATGCAAGAAAGAAGTTTTGACATCCATCTCGTGTAGGCTCCAACCTTGTGAGGCAGCAAGGGCTATGATCAAACGGATGGTGGTATATCGAGAAACCAGTGCAAATATCTCATCATAGTCGACTCCTTCCTTTTGAGAGAAGCCTCGAGAAACGAACCTGGCCTTAAACTTTTCAACACTCCCATCAACTCCATGTTTGATTTTGTAAAGCCATTTTGAAGTGACCACAGACTTGTCCTTGGGTCTAGGAACCACCTCCCAGACATCATTCTTCATGATCGACTCATATTCTTCATTCATCACATCCTTCCAAACTTGGTGCTTCACGGCTTCTTCGAATGTACATGGCTTAGATTGTACTATGGTACTCATGGCAACTAAGTACCCTTGGTACCTGTTCGGCTTCTTGCTTTCACGAAATGTCCCCTTTGGTGCAACATGTCTCTCGGCATCTTCAAGAGTATTTTTGAGCCACAAAGGTCTTTTTCTTGAAGTAGAGGGCTCACTAGGAGGTGGATCAATGGGATCCATCGAACCTTCAACATTGGGCATTGGATCATCTGTCGGAGATTCATCATGCTTTCTTGCATCATCATCATTGTCCTTCCTAGGGATAGGAAGGTCTCGCACTTTCCCAAGGGCAAAATCTTCATCGAAAGTGACATCATGACTTATTTCCACTTCAATTTGACCAAGCACATAGATTCTATATGCCTTCGAAGCTTCACTGTAGCCCACAAATGTTCATTTCTTCCCAAATGCATCTAGCTTGTTTCTTTTCTCTTTCGGCACATGAAAATATACGAGACAACCAAAAATTCTAAAATGAGAAACATCAAGTTTCTTACCGATGAAAACTTCTCCAGGTGTCTTGAAGTCCAATGCTTGATGCGGGCATCTATTTTGAACATACACAGCGGTGTTGCCAGCTTCTCTCCATAAGAACTTCAATAGGCCTTGGTCATGAAGCATGGCATAGGTAGCTTCTATGATAGTTTGATTCTTCCTTTCAGCAACTCCATTTTGTTCAAGAGTATATATAATAGTGGTCTCCCTCTTAATGCCAACATCCCTACAATAGCCATTGAACTCATTTGACTCATATTCGAACACATTATCGGTCCTCAATATTTTGATCTTTTTCCCTGTTTGATTCTCGACCAAGGCTTTGAAAGAGTGGAACCATTTGAACACTTCGTCCTTCTTCTTTAAGAAATAAATCCATGTTTTACAAGAGAAGTCATCCACAAAAATTACATAGTACAAATATCCTCCCAAAGATGTTACGGGTAACATACCTGATAGATCGGAATGGACCAATTGAAGAATATTGATAGCTTAACTTTTGCTTGAGGGTAATGGTACCCTTTTATGTTTTCCAACTGCAGAACCATGACAAACCCATTCATGATCTATGTTGAACTCGAGCATACCTATGACCATCTTCCTTACATCAGGTAAGGCTTTGTAATGAAGGTGAGCAAATGTTCGGTGCCATAATTCGATTTGAAGAAAAGTATCACAAGTCATTTCTCCCAACGGACTTCCTCCAACTTGATAGAGACCTTCAACCCTGAATCCAAGAGTGAATGCATCTCTCGAGTTCCTTTTCCAAACACAAACCTTCCCATCAACAAATGTCACCTCGAAACCTTTATCGTCCATCGCAGAAATAGAGACTAAATTCTTTTTAGATCAGGTACATACAATACTTCTTGTAGATGAAAGGTTTGACCTTGATTTAAGTGAAGAGTAACAGTGCCAACTCCTTTCACAATATAAGTGGCATTATCCCCAAGTATAATCTCCATATTAGTCTTCTTTTCAATCAAGTTTGAGAGGGCCTCCTTCCTTGAGGCACCACTATAAATCAATCAATGATCCAATGTATCTGGAGGAGAGGCAGTGGTGAGGGCAGAAATAAGACAATTACTTTTGCTTTTCTACAACATTAACTTCTACATACCTAGAGTTTCTCGACTTCTTGGGAGGACAACCATTCCCATTTCAAGCAATAGGAGCATTCCTCTTTCCATTGTTGTTGCACCTATTCTTCCATTGATTGGCATTACCTTTGTAGTTGTTGTTATTGTTGTCATCATCTCTTGGAGTATCCTTCTCATGAGGACATTCTCTAGCAAAGTGGTCAAACCTATTACAATTGAAGCATCTCCCTTTTCTTCCTTCTTTGAATCTCAGCTTGAACCCTTGACCTTATCTTCTTGGACCAGCATTGTTCTTCTTTTTAGCATGAACAGAGAAGGCAGTAGGATTGTTTCCATTTGAGGGCTTGTCTCTTTCCATCATCCTAATTTCTTCTTGAGTGCATCTAACCAAAAATTAATCAAATCCTGGAATCCTGTCATTGTTGAGGATGGTAGTGTTAAACACATCCCAGTCTCTTATAAGGCCTCCAAGTGCAATAAGAGTGAGTTCCCTGTCACTAATAACTTCTCCAATAGATAGGAGATCATTCTTGGTTTGGATAATCCTCATGAAGTAGGATTGAATGGATTCTCCTATATCCATCTTGATGTCTTTCAACATGTTCTTGAGAAAGAGAACTTGATTTGTATTATTTACTTTGAACATCCCAACCAGCTTATCATACATCTCCTTAGATGTTTCCAAATCAGAAATATAAGCAACCGAAGGCTTGTGAATAGAATCAACGATAATTTTCTTAGCTTTAACCTCACCTTTCTTGTACTTTATTTTTGCAGCTACAGATGCATTTGAAGGAGGCTCCAGTACTCTTCCTTTGACATAGTCCATAGCATCATTTTCTTCCAAAGTCAAATTTAGAGACATCTTCCACGCATGATAGTCGGATTTTTCCTTAAGCTTGTCCTCGAATTTGAAGTAAGATGTAGTCGTCATTAGGACTAGTTCCAACAGCTTCCCTTAGTGATTTTTTTCCTCACTCTTGCTTGGGCTTTGTATTCACCTGAGCTCTAATACCATGTTAATTTTAGATCACGATGGTATGTTCTATGCTTAGCACAATTTACCTCAATGTTCCTTTAGTAGCCCAATGACAACTTCCAATTATTTCTAGTAGCAATAACATTAACTTAATCACATTGACAATAAATGTAGATAGAACATAAAACATACACAGAAACAAGCCAAGACAAGAGAACACCAAATTTGGTAGATGCCAGCGAAAAACCCCAATGTGGGGAAAATCCTTTGATCAAATCTTCTTATTATTATTCAATAGTTCAGCAAAGAGAGAGAGTACATAGACCAAGTAATTTGCCCAATACACAATCAAAACAACCCTGTTAAAATCAACAGTCAATAGTAGCCCTAACCAGAAAGTCAACATTGGTCAAATCAGCTACAAAACTTCTCCTTTGCAACTCGGTCAAAGGTAGTCAACTCGCCCTCCAAGGAGGGTCAAAGTCAACCCAAAACAATCCGCCAAGCCTCAGTCAAACATGTTCAAACTTCAGTCAATAATGCAGTCAAACAGGCTTGTGGTCAACACAGGTCAAACTGCACCAAATGACTCGATTTTTGTGCCACTAAGTACTGCCTCAAGAAATCAAAATTATGCCCAACAAATGGAGTCAAAATAGGTCAAACTATCCTTGGTCAATGTTGGTCTGCAATCTGGAATTTCGGCCTTCTCTTTTTCCCTGAAATTTTTGGCCTCCTTGCCACATGTGTCAAAGAGAGAGATCCCAAGTTGTACGAACCAATCTGATGTGGAGAGAGAGAAGGATGTGTGTGAGTGAGTTATGTCCAAATGAGGAGAGAGGTCACTCATATTTATACAATTCGTTGAAGGTGAGAAGACACATCCATAGGGCTTCTTGAGCCTACATTTCACTAAGGCCGATCTCGACAATTTCTGCATGAGAGAGAATAAATTCAAAATTCCAATTCTGCTTGTCCAAATGAGATGATCTTTATATCAAACTTGGACCTCTCAAAAAGAGGAACCCAATGCAATAATCATCTCCATCATATGAGTTGTCCCAAGGTGGAATTTGCCCCTAGTTGACAATTTTAACAGATGTGGATAAGGAGTTCTTTTGGTTTGTCTTTCTTTTATCAGCTGTGTGGAAATATTCTGATTTACTTCAGATCCTAATGTTGTTGAATTGGTTACAGAATCCTCACTTGGAATCTCCATTGTCTCAACTGCAACATTTGAATGGTGCTTTTTCTTCAACTGGCTTGTCTTCTTCTTGAGTTGTGATATTCACTGGATTAGTAATTGTTCATTTTTCTTCAACTTAGACAATTTCGTCTGAAGATTTCCATACGTCCATCATGTTGAGTTCTAGTTTGTTTTTCAAGGATTTCTTGTCATTTTTAAGTTTCTTAATTTGCATCAATAATTTCTCGTTGTGGTCCTTGAAGCAAATAACTTCTTCATTTTTGTCAGTAGTGATTTTGTCAAGTTCCCTTTGCATATTTTGTATCACTTTTTTACTTTCTTGAGAAATTACTTTTTAGATATCTTGTATGTCTTCTAATATTACTGAATTTGGTTTTAATGTGACATCTTGTAACGGTATTTTTTTTTCTTTTCGTAGGAAAATGTCAAAAACTTCTTGTTGACCACTCTGTGTCAACGACTCCATAGCAGTGCACCCCTTTTTTGGCAAAAGGGATCTATCATGTTCGAGTGTTCGCGCCTTTCAGATTTCATCATCAACCCCATAGTTTTGTTAAAGATGTAAACCCATTCTACATGGCTATAATGCGTAAGACTATCACATATGTAACAAGTTAGTTAAGCATAATATTATGACGACGATTTCTACCTTAGGAGGTTTTTTGTCTCACTGATTCATCTGTGTTTCTAGACAAAAATGATTAACAAAGTTTTCCCTCCAACCTCACCCCAAAGCTAGGGTGAATTTTGTCAACAAGATATTAAGTCAATCATAGTGTTTTTTATCGAGTTTTCATAAAAGTAATTTGGGAATAATCTTAGCTAATTGGCTAAATTATTTTATTACTGATTATTTGGTCTACTGGATCATATTATGTGTTGCAGAAATGGGTAAATGTCGAGGATCTATAACGAATGGGTATTCCCCCTTTATGTATTAAATTGTGAAATCTTGATGTAAAAAATATTTAGTGCATGGTCCCTCATAGTTAGACACCAATGTTAAATATTAGAGGGTTGGAAAAAATATTAATCCCCTCACAAGTCAATTAATTAAATTTTCTGGCAAAATTAAATTAAATCCTAAGCCGGAAATTTCATTAATTTTGTGTCCTAGGTAAAATTAACTTCTCCAAACATGAAATTTGTGGGTTTTAAAGAATTTAATTTTTTAAAGTCCCGAGCCAAGAGAATATTGAGTAAATCAAGAAATTTTGGACCCTTGGGCCTTGGTAGTTAAGTCAAAGTCAATTTTTGAGGAAATTAACTCAAAATAATTAATTTTGATTTAATTAAAAATCAAATAAATGATACATTCGATTTTTCCTCAAAAATTAAAAAATTTTGACTGTGATGATTAAAGATTAATTAAATCTTTATGAACAATCAAGATTAATTTGATAGGGATCAAACCAACTAGCCATTAGAAGTTATTATTAATGCCTTCAAAGAGAAGTTTGGAGATAAAAAAGTAGAAAGGCATTTGGTTAAAGCCCTGAGTATCATAAAGAAAAAGGAAAATGAAACCGTCGAGGAATTTAATAGAAGGTTTAATGTTATTGTTAAGGAATTACCTCAAGATTATAAACCTCCTGATAGACCTCTTCAGGACTTCTACATTGATGTTTTTAACGTTGATATCTCTTATGAATTAACATGTGCTAAACTACCGGATTACAAGGATTGTCCAACTTTAGCAAAAGAGCTTGAGAAGGATAAGAAGCCATCTGGAAAATCTGAGATTTTGGGCTTTGATAGAGCCTCCACAAAGCTAAAGGAGCCTAAGGGTAAAAAGGTTAAGGAATCTGAAGATGATCCTATGCAAAAATTACTTCAAAAGTTGGAAAGCATGGAGCTTAATCAAGCAAAATTAATCTCTAACCATGCTAAGGAAATAAATACTTTGTAGTCTAGGTTGGTTCAAATGGAAAAAGCTCAAACGCAGAATTTCTAGCCTAGGAATCATAATAATAATCGAAGTAATAATACTTGGAAGAAAAAAGGCCAATCTAGTGAGCAGAGACCGCCTAATCCGCTTGAATCTACTAATCTGGTCGACGAAGCTTCGCCTTATTGTCGGGCTTGTGATGCTCTTCATGAGGAGGCTACTTGCCCCGTAGTTAAAAGGATCATGGACAGTGGAATGCTTGGGGCAAGTAATCAAATAAATGTTGTCGGTAAAGAGTTTTCTTTGTCTATGGAAGATTGGATGGAGATAAAGGAAAACAATCAAGATGTTAGGCCCTCCACATCATCCTTTAGTATAAATAATTTTGATCATGAAAAAGATGTGATGGTTAAATTATTTGGTGAAAAGCCTTCTACAGAGCAAGTCATGGAAATTGCTAAAGACAAGGGTTTAACTTATCAAAGAAGGAATAAGGATCAAAGTGAAAATCAAATTCCCACTTGAAGTTTTAACTTTGGATTGGATATTGATTTGGGAAGTTGGTTTAATAATGCGAAAATATGGGTTCCTGTCACCGAGATTGTAAAGGTTCCTTCTCAAAGAGCTAAGTAACTAAAAGTTGTTGAAGCTCCTCAAGCGAATGTCTCTCAACAAAAGGCACCTGAAACTAACTATCAAGATGCTCCTATATATTTGCAAAGTTTGGATTCAGATAACAAGGATCATCAGTCATTCTTCATTACTTTGATGGTTAATGGATATAATTAAATAATTGTATGCCGGATTCTGGTGCATTAGCTTGTGTCATGACCAAGAAGGTCATGGAACAGCTTAATTTAAGAGTTTCTAGACCTTACTACAATATATGTGCCATGGATTCTAAGAAGATTGAGGTTCATGGGTTAATCAAGGATTTACAAGTTCATTTATCGGTTTACCCTGACATTATGATTGTTGTGGACATTGTTGTTGTTGATGTACCTGATGCTTGGGGTATGCTTTTATCTAGAAAATGGGCCTCTGATCTAGGAGTATTAAGATGAATTGGTCATATGCTAATATTCCTTCTCATAGAGGTGATGGATTTGTAAGACTTAACAGAGAGCCCGAAAGAAGATTCCATGTTGAAGATCCTAAGAGACTCCATAATGAGATAATTAAAGAATAATCTGACATTGGGAATTATGTTATTTTGTCTAATTCCATAGTTCTTCCTAATGATAAGGTTGATGAAAAGATTGGGGATCTGAAGGATAAAGTGCGGTACATGTACTTTGATGGTGCATCATCTAAGCAAGGTAAAGGTGTTGGAATAGTATTGAAGTCTCCACTTGGTCATGTTTTCAAATTTGCCTATATATTGGAATTTGAAGCAACCAACAACATCGTTGAATATGAAGCTTTGTTGTTGACTCTTGTGTTGGCGAAAGATTTAAGAGTTAAGTTACTTGGTATCAAGGGAGATTCTGATTTAATTATCATGCGGATTAAAAAAAATTACATGTAAAAATCAAAGGTTAAGGAATTATCGAAATGTTGTATGGGATACTATGGAATACTTCGATGCCTTGACCTTGAAGCTATCCCAAAAGAGCAGAATAGTTTGGTGGATGAGCTTGTCGTAGTTGCTTCTACTTTGCAGTTATCTGATGAGTTGATCAAGGATAAGACAAAAATGGAAGTTATTTTTAGACCTTTTGTTCCAGATAATTCAGAGCATTGGCAATTTTTTTATGATGAGAAACAAGTGATACGTTTTCTTGATAGTTTGGATGAGTTTGAAAATTTTTGGATAGATTTTGAGGATGGATCTGATGATCATGAACATATTATAAATCCTACTCCTAGGAATGTTGTTGCTTTAGAGCAACACTTGATCGGCATGATGCCACAAAGATGAAAGAGGAAAATAAAACGGATCCAAGTGAATTCATCGAAGTAAACATTGTTACCTCTAGTGATACCAAGATTTTCAAATTTGGTAAGGGTACTAATGACGAATAAAGGAAAAAGTTAACCAATTTACTTCGTGAATATCGGGATGTTTTAGCATTTTCTTATGATGAATTAGAAGGTTAAAGGGAAGATGTCATGGAGCACACTATCCATTTGAAATATAAAAATGCTGAACCCTTTCATCAAAAGCTTAGGCAAATAAATCCTAAGTTAGCCCCTTTAGTTCAAAAAGAGCTTTCAAAGATGCTTGCAAGAGGAATTATTGCTCAAACTAGTCATTCAACATGGTGTTCCAACTTGGTGATTGTTAGGAAAAAAATGGTACAATTAGACTCTATGCCGATTTCAGAAACCTTAATCTAGCATGTAAAAAGGATAATTACCCTTTTCCAAACATGTAGACTATCTTGCAAATAGTAACTGGTTCTGGAATGGTGTCATTACTAGATGGTTTTTCTGGATATAATCAGGTATGGGTTAAGAAAGAGGATCATCACAAAACTACATTCACCACACCATGAGGTACTTTTGAATATATTAAAATGTCGTTTGAATTAACCAATGTTGGGGCTACTTTTCAAAGGGCTATGGATTATGCCTTTAAGGGTTTAATCGGGAAAACTATCAAAATTTATCAGGATGATCTTAAGATTTTTTCTAAGGATGGTATTTGTCATATAGGTCATCTCAGGTAAGTTTTTGATAAATGTAAAGAGTATGGGATTTCCTTAAATTTGGCTAAATCTATTTTTTGAGTAATTGAAGGGAAATTACTATCATTTCTAAAGATGGAATCAAGATTGATCCTAAAAGAGTTGAGGCAATCCAAAAGATTCCTCTCCCTCATAACCTTAAATCCCTTCAATCTTTTCTTGGAAAAACAAATTTTCTTAGAAGATTTATTCCAAATTACGCAGAAGTAGCTAAGCCTATTCAAAGTCTTCTGAAGAAGCATGCAATTTTTTATGGAAAGAAGATGACAAAAAGGCTTTTCAAGAAATCAAAGGTGTTACTGCCAACGCTGTTGTTTTAGTTAGTCTTGATTATTCAAAGGATTTCATGATTTTCCCTTTCGCTTCTGAAGATACCATTGTGGATGTCTTATTAAAAATAAGGAAGGTCACGAGCAGCCTATTGCTTTCATGAGTAGAGTGCTTCAAAATTCTGAATTAAATTACACTACCATGGAAAAGCAAACCTATGCCTTAGTTAAATCTCTTAAGCATTTCAAGACTTACGTGGGTTATTCCAAAATCATTGCTTTTCTCCCACATTCCGTGGTTAAAAATATATTACCTCAAACTGATTGCTTAGGAACTCGTGTTAGGTGGGTTACTAAAATCCAAGAATATGACTTAGAGATTAGACCTACAAAGTTAGTCAAAGGTCAAGGCTTGGCTGAAATGATGACCAAAGGTAATGAGAAAGCTTTTGGTTTGATTTGTCTTAACTATTCATCTTCACCTAAACTGCAATGATTAGGAGAGCATGAATTTTACAAGGATATTATTTATTACTTATTAAATCTTACATTACCTGACCATTTAGTCGCTCATAAGAGAAGGGCTTTTAGATTAAAAGCCACTAAGTATTGCCTCATAAAGGATGGCCTTGGATGGAGAAATCCTAAGGGCATAGTACTTAGGTGTGTTCAAGAAATCGAGTCCAAGAGGTTAATTTCTGAGTTTCATTCAAGATTTTGTGGTGGTCATTATGCTGCTAGAACTATTGCCCAAAAAATTTTGAGATCTAGTTATTATTGGCCTTCGATTTTTTCTGATGTGCTTAAGTTTGTTAGAAGTTGTCAAGCCTGCTAACTATTCACTGGGAAACAAAAGCTTGTTGCCCTGCCCTTACAACCTGTGGTTGTGAAGGCACCTTTTCACCATTGGGATCTGGACTTCATTGGGAAGTTTCATGAAAATTCTAACAATGATTACTCATGGATTTTAACTACAACTAATTATTTCACTAAATGGGTAGAAGCCATCCCTGCTAAGAATGCCACTGAAAAGGTCATTATCGACTTCATTGAATATAATATCATTACTAGATTTGGTGTCCTTACCAAGATCACCACTGATAATTCCAAGGCTTTTAGTTCTTCAGAGTTTTCAACTTTTTGTTTCAAGTATTGCATTGTCATATCTCATTCATCTAATTACTATCCTCAGGGTAATGGCCTTGTTGAATCAAGTAATAAAAATCTTATAACCATTATCTAGAAGATAGTAGGAGATAATAAGCAATCTTGGGGCAGTAAAATTAAGTATGCCTTATGGGCAAATAGGATTACTAAAAAGAAAGTTATTGGTAAAAGTCCTTTTGAATTAGTTTATGTCTTGGATATGACTTTACATGTGCACCTTAAATTGTCAGCTTATCAACTCCTTTAGCATTTTTCTATTGATAAGGATGTTGTTCAAAATATGATTGATCAGATTGTGGAGTTGGATGAAACTCGTAGGAAAGCTTTTGATAGTATCTGTAAAAGTCAATCTAACATTAAGAAAAGCTTTGATAAATCATCTCAATCTAGATCTTTGCAGGTTGGAGATATGGTACTTTTTTGCAATCGCAAGAATGAAAAACCATGAAAACATAAGGAATTCGATAGTTTGGGGCTGGGACCGTACATTATCCGAGGCATTGCAGGGCCAAATTCATTTCACTTAAGCAGATTGGATGGCGAACCACTTGACTAACGTGCAAACGGCCAATTGCTCAAGTTATTCTTCAAAGATGACATTTGATGCCATGGGGCATCCTTTTGTATCATATTTCTAACCCTACACCTTGTCATTTCAGCATTTCATTTTTGTTTCAGGATTAAATTTACTTTTCATGTTAATAAAATTATTGATGAGCTTTTATTTCATGCACTTAATGTTATATGATGATATTTGAATGGACCGCTACTTATGTAATTTTGTGTGTTGTTTGGATGCAAATATTGGATTCTCACATTCCTTCGATGAAGCAAAGTGTCCCCAGGTAGAGCCAGATGTTGACCACTATGTGTCAATGACCCCATAGTAGTACACCCCCTTTTTTTGCAAAAGTGATCTATCATGTTCGAGTGTTCATGCCTTTCCAATTTCATCATCAGCCAACAATTTTGTTAAAGATGTAAACCTATTCTGCATGGTTATAATGTAAATAATCTCAGTAAGACCATCATATATGTAACAACCTAGGTAAGCATAATATTTTGACGACGATTTCTACCTTAAGATGTTTTTTGTCTCACTGATTCATTTGTGTTTCTATACACAAATGATTGGCAGAGTTTTTCCCTCCAACCTCACCGCAAAGCTAGGGTGGATTTTGTCGACGAAATATTACGTGAGTCCTAGTGTTTTTTATCGAGTCTTTGTAAAATAATTTGAGAATAATCCTAGCTAATTGGCTAGAGTATTTTATTACAAATTACTTGGTCTACTGGATCATATTTTGTGTCGCGGAAATGGGTAAATGTCGAGGGTCTATAACGAACCAGTATTCCCCCTTTATGTATTAAATTGTAGAATCTTGATGTAAAAAATGTTTAGTGCATGGTCCCTCATAGCTAGACACCATGGCTAAATATTAGAGGGTCAGAAAAAAATATTAATCCCCTCATAAGTCAATTAATTAAATTTTCAAGCAAAATTAAATTAAATCCTAAGCCAGAAATTTAATTAATTTTGTGTCCTAAGTAAAATTAATTTCTCCAAAGGTGAAATTCATGGGTTTTTGTTAAGTTATGGTATGTTCTATGCTTATAACAGTTTATTTCTTTTTCTTATTATATTCCACAAATTAGCAATCACATGTACATAAAGTAAAGTGCAGATACAACATTAAACGATCGACAGAAAACAAACCAAGACAAGAGACATAAGATGTGGTGGCTAGCCAGGGACAAACCCCACAATGTGTGGGGAAACCCTTTGATCAAATCTTCTTCTATCTTCAATAATTCAGCAGAGAGAAATAGTACAATAAATCTTATTTATATCAACAGTAGCAAACCCTAGATCAGAAGCATCAACATTAGCGACTTCATCGTCAAACTAGGGCAGACGATATCTCACAAATCCACTGTCGGATCGGCATGATTCCACCACCAAAACTTGCGGCTTCCAGAGGAGGTTCAGATGAACCTACAACGTAGTTCAGATGAAGAAATCTTCTAGTCCACGCAGGTCAATCTTTACTTCTGCAGTTGCAGCTTCAGTTTCGGCAGCTTTTGGCTTCAAACTAGGGCAATCGATATCTTGCAAACCGTCCGTCGAATTGACTTGATTCCACCACCAAAAGTTGCGGCTTTCAGAGGAGGTTGAGATGAACCTACAGCGCAATTCAAATGAGGAGATCTTCTAGTCCACACAGGTCAATCTTTACTTCTGAGGTTGCAGCTTCAATTTCGGCAGCTTCTGACTTCACATGTATGAGAGAGACCCTTTTCTGTGCAGTAGAGAAGAGACTCTTTTCTGCGCAGTAGAGAGAGAGAGATGTGATGAGATGAGTGAGTCCAAATGAGGAAAAGCCCTCCTGTATTTATACACAACGTTGGTGTTTGAATAGATGTGAGTGTTGGGCTTCTAAGCCTACATAAGTTGTAGGTCGGCTTGATAATCATTCCATAATCAAAATAAATTCATATCTCCATGAATACTTATCGGAATCGGATGATCTTTATATCAATCCTACACCCCTCAACAAGAGGAGTCTAATAAAAATATTATCAACCATGAATAAGATGACCCACATGAAGTTTTTCCCTGGTTGCCAATTTTAACACTCCCTCTCAACTAGGGAGAACTTCATCTGCAATCTATCTATCAGTCGTTACTATTCATCCATCAAATGCACTGCCCTGTACAGCCTGACCCTTGCCCTGCTCTGCTCTATTTTGCCTATTCTGCTTTGTCTTGTTCTGCCTTGTACTGGTCTGTATTGTTTTTCTCTGTTCTGCTCTGCTCTTGCGTTGTTTTGTTCTGCTCTACTTTTGTCCGAATTATGAAGAAGAAGAAATGATCAAGGATGTATCATACTGACACAAAGTCAATCTCAGAGTATGTACCACTAGTCCCAGACCAGTCTCAACCAACCTGAAGTCAGCATCATAGTCAGTACAACTCCACTGGTCTCAAGACCAATATCATCCTCCACTGACTCAAGGTCAGTCTCGGATTGCGTACCACTAGTCCCAGACCAGTCTCAACTGACCCGAAGTCAGCTTCATAGTAGGTACCACTCCTACCATTGGTCCCAGACCAGTATCGCAGGCTCAGAGAGTGTACCACTCGTCCCAGACCCGTCTCAACCAACCCGAAGTCAGCGTCATAGTATGTACCACTCTCACTAGTCCCAGACCAGTACTGCACTGACACGAAGTCAGTCTCAGAGCATGTACCACTGGTCCCAGACCAATCTCAACCGACCTAAAGTCAGCGTCATAGTATGGTACAACTCCTACCACTGGTCCCAAACTAGTATCATTGATCCCAAACCAATGGAAGTCATCCTAGCGTAGGGAGTACGGTAGATACAACGATGCGTCCATCAGTCCCAGACTGCATGGGTAGGATGCCTCAACAGGAGAACTAATCAATCCTGTACTCATAGGAGAACACATCAATCCTACTACAATTGCCATGGAGAACACATCAATCCAGGCTGCCATGGAGAACACATCAATCCAGGCCTCACAGGAGAACACATCAATCCTGCTACAATCGCCATGGAGAACACATCAATCCAGGCCTCACAAGAGAACACATCAATCCTGCTACAATTGCCATTGAGAACATATCAATCCAGGCCTCACAGGAGAACACATCAATCCTGCTACATCAATCCAAGCCTCGCAGGAGAACACATCAATCCTACTACAATCGCCATGGAGAACACATCAATCCAGGCCTCACATGAGAACTAATCATCCTGCTACACAGGAGAGCGAATCATCCTATTCGACAAGAGAGCGAATCATCTTGTCCCACAAGAGAGCGAATCATCTTGTTCCAGTGCACACCACCAAGGGAGGGTGAGTCACCCTGTGGTAGTATGTTGCTCCAGTAAGAACCGCAAGCCCTCAAAGCTCCCAAAGCTCAATGTAAGCAACATGTAGGACCCTTGTACAAGGGTTTCTTGACGACTCCAAGTCGTTTGGGAAAATCACAGATTAGATCTTTCCTCCAGGCTTTGACAAGGTGTATTGACCTGTACATCATCTTAATGCGATGGAGCCTCCTTGCTCATTGACTTACCATATCCCAGATGATGTTTATCTTCTGGAGCAATCGACGAATACGAGATTCCTCAATAATCGAATCCCACCTCTAGTTGTTACAGAGAATCACAGTGGTATGTGTTCAAACAGCTCACTGAAGAGCTTCCCCAACCAGGCAGCTTCATATGAGATCATACTCGTAGATATGTATCTGGTCTCAGTGGTGCTTATGGCAACCGACTTCTGCTTCCTGCTCAAGAGAAACAACACTAAAAAGTGCTCCAGTGCTCCTCCACACTACCTGCCTAATCAGCATTCGAATAATCATGCAGTTGCATATTTCCGGCAGTGTATCTCAATCCATTAGTAATTGTGCAATAAAGATATCTCAGAAGATTATTGGCAACAATCCAATGAGGCTCACAATGCTAACTACAAAACATATGTTTGGACGGAGGTTCACTAAGAACATCAATGTGAATGAGTTTATGAAACTCAAAGGCATTTCCCAAATCTGGTCCGACATCACTACCATATAAGTTCTAAAAGTTAAGATCCTCGAGGTAGTCACAGGCTTGCAGTCCATCATACCGAATCTTTCCAATATATTTACCACATATTTTCCTTGAAATAGGAAAATTTCCCTTGGCTTCTGCCATACTTCAAGTCCTTGGTCCTTCATTTCAAATTCAGAAGCAAACTCCCTCTTACATTTGTGAATGAGAGGGTCTGCACCTGTTAGAAAGAGGTCATCCACATACAACACCAGTGTGAGAGGCTTGTCTTCTTCAACCTTAAAGTAAAGGTTAGGATCAACTTCACTCCTAGTGAATCCCAGCTTCATCAAGTAGCTATCGATCCTCTCATACCATGCTCGGGGTGCTTGCTTCAGCCCATAGAGAGCCTTCTTCAACCTGCATACATGAGATTTTCGATCATAA
>APFE030160304.1:24740-94731 GCA_000404065.3 Pinus taeda
ATTTCTAGCCTTCTTGAATGGTTGTCCTCTTCCTCGATTCCCAGCTCTCCTCTTACCTTTGCTATTGAATTTGTCATTCCTTTGATTGCCATCAAAGGGATTTTAATCATCGTCTCGGTGTGAGTCCTTTCTATCAGGGCACTCCCTTGCATGGTGACCTGCTTTATCGCAAATGTAACATCGTCATTTTCTTCCAGCCTTAGGTCCTGCCTTTCCTTTTGATTTAGTCCCAGAATTATTTCTTTTCTTAGCATGAGAAGAAAAGGCAGCAGGAGGACCTTTAGGCATGGGCATTTCTTTCTCTTCTTCCCTTGTTTCTTCTTGAATGCATCTAGCCATTAATTCCTCGAAACCAGGAATTACATTATAGTTCAAAAGAGTAGTCCTGAACACGTACCATTCGGATGGTAATCCTCCAAGAGTCGTGAGTGCCATTTCCTTGTCAGTAATAGCCTCCCCAATAGATAGGAGATCATTCTTGATCTCGGTTATTCTTAAGAAGTACGCTTTCATACTCTCATCTTTACCCTTCTTGATTTCCCTCGGTTTATTTATAAGAAACAAAACTTGATTTGCATCATTAACTTTAAATAAACTCACCAGTCTATCGTAGATTTCCTTGGAGGTGTCCAGTTCAGAGATGTAGGCCACCAAGTGCTTGTCGATAGAGTCACGGATGATCTTCTATTTTGACTTCTTCGGTTTTTCATTTGTTCCATGTAGCAGCGGATGCATTTGATGGAGGCTCAACAATATTGCCTCTTACATGGTCCAGCACTCTTGTATCTTCTAGGGTAAGATCAATAGACATCTTCCATCCGTGATAGTCATCTTTCTTACGAAGCTTGCCTTCGGCAGAGTGTTAAGAACCCCATAGTTCTTTTAGGATAGCCTCACCAATCTTCTCTTTGGTGATTGCTCTTCTTCTTGCTTGGGCTTTGTCTTCACCTCAACTCTGATACCATGTTAAGTTATGGTATGTTCTATGCTTATAACAATTTACTTCTTTTTCTTATTATATTCCACAGATTAGCAATCACATGTGCATAAAGTCAAGTGCGGATAGAACATTAAACAATCGACAGAAAACAAGCCAAGACAAGAGACACAAGATGTGGCGGCTAGCCAAGGACAAACCCCACAATGTGTGGGGAAACCCTTTGATCAAATCTTCATTTTGGATAATTCAGCAGAGAGAAATAGTACAATAAATCTGATTTATATCAACAGTAGCAAACCCTAGATCAGCAGCATCAACATTAACGGCTTCATCATCAAACTAGTGCAGACGATATCTCACAAACCGACTGTCGGATCGGCATGATTCCACCACCAAAACTTGCGGCTTCCATAGGAGGTTCAGATGAACCTACAGCGCAGTTCAGATGAAGAGGTCTTCTAGTCCACGCAGGTCAATCTTTACTTCTGCAGTTGCAGCATCAGTTTTGGCAACTTCCGGCTTCACATGTTTGAGAGAGAGACCCTTTTCTACGCAATAGAGAAGAGACTCTTTTCTGCGCAATAGAGAGAGAGAGATGTGATGAGATGAGTGAGTCCCAATGAGGAAAAGTCCTCCTGTATTTATACACAACGTTGGTGTTTGAATAGATGCGACTGTTGAGCTTTTGAGCCTACATGAGTTGTAGGTCGGCTTGATAATAATTCCATAATCAAAATAAATTCATATCTCCATGAATATTTATCGGAATCCAATGATCTTTATATCAATCCTACACCTCTCGACGAGAGAAATCTAATAAAAATATTATCAGCCATGAATAAGAAGACCCACATGAAGTTTTGCCTTGGTTGTCAATTTTAACAGTGTTAAAAAAGTTAATTTTTGGAGGTCCTCTTCCAAGGGAATATTGAGGAAATCAATATTGGACCCCTGGGCCTTGATGGTTAAGTCAAAGTCAACTTTTTGAGGAAATTAACTCAAAATAATTAAATTTGAGTAAATTAAAAATCAATTAAATGATAAATTCAATATTTCCTCAAAAATTAAATAAAATCGACAATGATGATTAAAGATTAGTTAATTCTTTATGAATGATCGAGATTAATTTGACGAGGATCAAGCCAACTAGTCGTTGGAGATTTTACCTATAAATTAGAGGTCAGTGTCACTCTGTTTTTTCATCCAATCTCTGAATGGTGTACTAAGTTCGCAAGCTCTCTTGTATACCTTTTGAATTAATGCAAAAGTCTTTGGGGTTTCAACGTGCTGTGGTGTTCCTCTTCATGAATTTATGGTAACATTGTTTTAATTTTTGCTAAATGTTATGTGAAAACTATCAATCAATAACTCTTTCAGAATAATCTAAATACAGATATCTTATTCAGTACGTTGGATCTAGGGTAACATTCTCAATTTTGATCGAAGTAGTAGGTATCTCTATTTCTTCATAATTTCATTGTTGTTCTATTTCTCTACTTGGTTTGATGGTTGATCTAGTGCTTGCAGGAGAACTATCAATTTTTCGTTGAGCGTTGGGGATAGTTCTCGATTGGACCAGCCAACTCTCAACGTATATTTTCTGAAGAACCTACTTCACATAAGCTCTTGGACTTATCTTAAGGTTAAATTATTTTTCCTGTGGGGTGTTTTTGGGCTAGTACCTCTCCAAAATTTTCAAAATTTATTTTTTTTAATATGTTGTGGAAAATTGATAGATCTGGCTATTGAGAGCCTTAGATTATTAGATCTGGGAGCAGAGTTGGACTCATACTCCTCAGATCTGAAAGATCTACCATCTTTGTGCATAGGTCTGTAAAAAAATAGTTTTTTGACTTGGTTTTCTAGGGTTTTATTTATTTTTGTATATATGGGTTATGGGTGTTTTGTTTTCGTTTTCACAAGGGCAGATCTGAAGGAAAATTTTTATCTGAAGCCAAATCTAAGCCCTAGAAGATAAGATCTGACCTCAATATCATTTTGTAGGGGCATTATTCCAAAATATTTTCAGCTTGAGGGTTTCAAAATTTAGACCTGAAGATTTTATAGGTGTTTCAAGGACAAATTTTTAGAAGAATATATCATTTTAATCAAAAATTTCTAGGAAATTTTTTAGGTTTTTGGGCTGCCATTTTCTGCTATGTTTTTTTCTTATCTGGGAAAATTCGAAAAAAAAATTAAGACATACTCTTTGTTGCTTGCGTTTTTCCTTTTCTATCTGTCACGACCTCCTTCTCGCAGACCTACGCACTGCCTTTCTCCTCAAGCCCGCATCGCTGCCTGTGTTTTTACCTCCGCGGCTACTTCAAACCCTGCTCTCTTAGCTTTCATTTCTTCGTCGGTTGGCCAAGTTCCTTTCTCCTCTTTGTTGCCATACGTAGTTGTGGCCTCCCTCTTCGCAGCTCCTTCAACCTGCAAAAGGCTCCATCCCTCGACCTGTTGTTCCGCATCCTTGAGCTCCACATAATTCTGATTCGTAGCATCATTCCTCCTCAACGCCATTCATGCTCACCTGCATGGGTTTCTCCCTCGAATCCTTTGCCTGCAATCTGCGTCCAAGTTTGAGCTTCACTCCTTTGTTGCCATCGTCAAAACCTGAAATCTTCCCCTCCCTTTGCCGTCGTCAAGTCTACCTACACACAAAGCCTAACAATTTCATTCTTTATTTTTATTTTTATTTGTTTCTTATGTTTTAGTTTCATTAGCGTTAAGTTTTTTTATACAATTCGATTTTTTTTGTTTTATTGCTTTTTTTCATTTCAATTTTTGTTTTGATTTTTTTTTAAAGGGAAAACTTAAACATTTTAATTTTAATTCTTTTTTATTTTTATGAGTTTGGTTTCTTTTAGACACTGAACTTCTTTTTTTATTTTGATATTTTTTGAAATTTCGATTTTGCTTGAAACAAAAAGTAAAAATTTAAAAAATTAATCATTAGTGTGACTTTGATATTTCTAAAGATTTAAATCAAAAGAAGACTTTGTGCTTTCACATTAAAAAATTTAAATTTTTATGTGGCCTTTGGCCCATTAAAAATTTAAGTTATTAAACCCTTTTGATTTTTTACTTTTCTCACAATAAGAAACTTAATTAATCATTTGCCACATTAAATTTGCTTCATAAAACTTAGCATATTAAAAATTTGCCTAAAGAATAATTAAATTTTAATCTAAAGTTCCTTTTTGGTCTCTTTTTGTGTTAGGGGTAAAATCTAAAAGGAAAAATTTGTGGTATTAAAATTTTCTCTATAGCCGAAAAAGTTCAAATAATTTTTAAATCGTTTCTAAAGATTGACTATAAGAAAATAAATTTTAAATCGTCTCTAAAGATTGACTATAGGAAATCGACATTTTTTTCTAGATTTGGGTCACGAAGGAAAAATCATTTTAATTCCAGGATTGTGAATTGCTTAGAATTTGAATTTCATGGTTCTTCATAGTATTTAAATTTTCGAAATTTAATTGCTAGAATATTTTGCATGCTAAGGTTTTGAGCATTTTCTTATGTTTTGAATAGCTATTTAGATTGTTCATCGTTTTAATTAGCTCTAAATGTCATCTAATTACTTGAATTATTTTATGTTTATTACATATTAAATATTTTGTGAATATTTTGAATAATTATTAAAGTGCTTTGTCATGGAATTGTGATAAATTGCATATCATTTGTTTCCTAAATTTCATTTTTGAGCATCTATTGGCATTGATATTAGATTGTGAAGAAGTTTTTTATTTTCGGTGAACTATAATTTTATCAAGAAGATTTGAAGCTTGTGGTTTAATTGTGATATTTTAAGGGGTTTACCTTTAAATCTTTGTCTAGTGAAGTGAAATTTTCATTTTGGTGATTAAGGGCTTCTTTTTTGCAGCATCAGCGTTTCTAATCCACAAATCTAGCTTCACCTCCTCATCTCATGTATTTGCATATCAAGATAGTTCTGCATAATTAGAATTTACTTCCAAGAATCAGCTTCGTCGATAGAGAGATAGGTACCCATCCATATTTACTTGAGAAGCCTACTTTTAATAGTACTTAAAACAGTGACCTTGCAGTCGTCAGAGCCACAACTCTCTGCAACACCGAAGGCACCGGGTATGTTAGATTTTCAGTAGAGGTATCGTTAATCACACCTTAGTGTGCTTCACCCTATCTTCTCTCTGCCAATTAGTACGAAATCAAGCTCAATATAAAAAATATTGAAGGGTTAAAATTTAGATAGGTATTTAACTAAAATTAACCAAGATTTTTGCATCTCACATTAGTTTTAAGATCTGCATTTCATATAAGATAGTTATTCATCCAAGCAACAGTTGCTAATCAATTACTTGGTCTTAATTTCCCTAGCAAGATTGTTGACTCCATAAGGCATTGGTATCAATCATTTAAATTTAATCAAATCCTATAAGTCTTGCTAAATCTTAATCAAATACTTGATCGCTTCACTATGTCTCCCGAATGGGTTGGTTCCCAACTAAGTTCTTATTCATTCCATTTCCATAGGGTCTTCCCCCCTTAGCCTGTTGTAGGGAGACAACTTAAACGGAGCCATTGCGAATTAGGGTGACAGCCCTCGATTAGAGTTGTTGTCACGGTGCCTAGACATTCTGTGTGAAAACACTTCTTTTTCATATTTAGGATAAAAGATCCTAGTGATTCCATCCAGGGTGAACCCAAAATTATATCACTATTGTCGCAAAATAAGATTTTATCGATGAATTGCGAGGCAAAAATATAGTCTTCAATGTTTAGGTGTAAATTGCTTATGTTATATTGTTTATTAATTATCGAATCCATCATTTCAATTATGTTCAATTCAGAGATCACTAATTGGTTAGAACTTAGCACATTCAGTACTAGTGTAATTATTATCTTGAGTAGGATCGATAAAGATTATAACATCCCTTTCTGAAAGTGATCCTTTGATTTTAAATAATGCATTAACACGCATCATAAAAGTTTTAGGAAATCTTCCATCACTAATTTCCATTTTATTTTTTTATTCTTCGAAAATGGATTTTCTTTTGTGTTTGCCAATGAGCTTAGGTTTTAATGATCACTCCTTTCAGCTTTATAGTAATACCTCGTCTTTTCCTTATATTTTCTCTTTATATATATCTCACTTGATAATTCCTTTGCTTCAAATAGTACCTTTATAACCTTGATGGCACCTTTTTAATGTTCTTATAAAATATATAATATAATATATATATAATATATAATATATCATGGGTAAATAACTCAATACTCTCATGCACCTTGTACTTTATGCTATAACAAATTGTAATTTCCACAAATTTCCAAAAAGGAAATACCATTTTTATAATTTTTTTCATGGGGACCTTAATCACCTTTTTTTTCTTTTACTTCATATAACGTTTGTCTAATGTTTCAGTGTTTCTCCTATATTTTATTATTCCAACAATATAATATCTCAGGTATGAATGGGTTCACCTTTGGAACATTCAATTTTAAAATTAAAAAATAATGTGGTTTGATGAGCCGATTTTTTTTTTATAATTGCAATAGTATGGATATGTGACCATACAAGACACAACGCTTAACTTTTAAGTTGTGACTGTATGAATCAGGTAAATTCAATTGTGTAAATTGTCGGCTATACAAACTAAGAAATGTTGTGATTGCACAGGATGGTACGACGATGGTGTATGTGGTAGTCATATATAGACACAAAAAACAACTGATATAGATCTGTCACTGTAGGGAACATTAATATGGATGATAGTTAGCATAAGTGACTTGTCTACAAGTAACAAGATGTCAGACAGACGGTAGCAGACTAAACATGGAATGGCATGGGTGGTTGTTGCTTGAGCAGAGCGAACAAAATTGGTAGTCGGCAACGATGACTAGAATTTGGCAGTTGCAGGTAGATGTTGGTGTGAATGTGAATAACCAGTCTTCGACCAGCGGTAGTGATTTCGAGTTTGCGGTGGTACTAAGGCCAAATGCAACAAAGGTTGTGATGGTTGTTTGGGTCAATGGTTAACGATTTAAGTGGAAGGCGACAGTTGCAAAATGCCTTTTGACCTTTCTTTTCTTTTCTTCTTTTTATAATTATAATATATATATATATTGTATTAGCCCAAATTTCTAAATCCTTTTTCCTTTTTTTAATTTTCAAATTTTTTTATATATTAATCCTTTTTAATATATAATTTTCTTATTTTTATTTTTAACCTTCTTTTAAGACCTTATTTCTATATTATTTTTTAATTATATCGTTTTCGTTTCTTTATATTTGATTTTTTAATATATATAATGTTTTAATAATATTTTTTTCAATTTTTTAATTTTTTTTTTTGAAGTGGCCAAAGGCCTAACGACAAAATGGAGAAACTCCAAGACCTGTATAGTGAAACGCTCGAATCACGACGACAGCAAAGTTGACGAAAGTTTGATGGCCAAAAGTCAGATCAGACTAGCTCTATGTGGCAGTTGAGCGGCCAGAGGATTGAACAACTCTTATACCAATGTAATGAACAAAGTTCGTATACTCAGAAGAATTCTCTAATACCAAAGTAACGAACAATGTTCACATACGCAGATAAATACTCATAATATCTGGTATATAAGAATGTTCATCATGGGACAGATAATATATTATATAAGAATATTTGAATACAAGTGAGATGATTACAAATGAGGGTCTGCTTATATATCTAGGCAAATACCTCTTCACTAACGGTCATGTCCTTAGGGACATACTTCTTCATTAACTAATTACTAGTTAAATAATTGTTATTTATTATTACTATTGTTTACAATATTTGTATTATTTTATATATATTTTATTCATAACAATCTATAGAAAGGACAGTTGGTAGGCCCCAAAGGTAGAGTGGTAGAGATGAGAACTATTGAAATATGTAACCAAGCTCGCTCTTCATAAAGACATATGTAATCATGATTTTATGTATTTAATGTAATGAGAAAAATAAATTTATTGTTATTCTCGAGGCATAGATTTCATGCTCAAAGAAATTTATTTTATAGGTCAAGCTCCCATTGGGAGCTTCTGGGACTTGTCATTGAGTCTACAAGTCAAGAAAGTCATTGTCATGTACGAAAGTCCCTTCTTGGGCATATTACATATTGTAAAAATAATTTATTTGAGTCAAAAGACCCTCCAAGACCTCATCATGATGCAAAGTTCAAATCATCCTAAACAAGGTGACATGTCGACCTAGGAGCAATGTCAAGTCGGCCTCCTAGCATGGCTGAGAAGCCTATATAAAGGAGACCTCAACCGCACTTGGAAGACACTTACTCAAGCATCGAGAAGTTCAAATCTACATAAGAGAAGGAGCCTAATACCTAGCAAAGGAAGGGAAGGAAGAGCAGAGCATCTTTTGGATTGTTTTTGGGTTGTTTCTCTCCACACGTACAAAGGAATTAGGACAGCTCTTGCAGCAAGAAAAGACTGAGTTGAAAAAGTCAAGTTAGGGCATCAAGAAGGACACTTTGCAAGCCAAGTTCTCTAGGATAGAGAATCATCTCAAGCAAAGAGGGAAAGAAGAAGAATCTACCAATATTTTCCACATGTGCAAAGGCTAGGGTTTCTGCATAAGAAATTACTGGAGGTCTAAATTGCAGAAGAATTTGTTGGAGGAGGTCAAAGTCGCAGAAGAATCTGTTGGGAATCGAAGTTGCTGAAAAGAAGGAAAATTTTGACTTGGTCTTGGAGGGTATTAATCAAGGGTCATAGGTCTTAGAACTCATCAATTAAGTGTTCTATAAGAAGAGAGGAATTCTTGTGCGTTTTTCTCTCAATTGGAGAGGTTTGGCCCTGGATGATCGCATATATCTTGTGTCTTCTTGTCTTATTGTTCTTCATGGTTTGGTAACTATTTGATGAAGAGAATACTAATAATAATCAAGTGAAAGAAGAAGCTAATCAAGTTAAATAAAAAAAAAAATCACAAACAGTTATTAAGTAAGAGAAATCACCTAATCTAGTCGGCCCTAGATTTCTCAACATGGTATTAGAGTTAAGGTAACTACCTCAAGGAAAGGTAGCACAAGGAAGAATACTCAAGGGCCGAAGCACAAGAAGATCATCAAGGAAACATCAAGAGCATCAATCATCAAAAGGGACTAGCCCTCTCATCATCTTGAAGAAAGTAATTAAGGAGCATCAGATAAGACCTCAAAACTCTAGCTCATTCAAAGAAAGGGCTTTTCAATTGAAGCATTCTTGGGAAGCTTACAATCTTCATCATAAAGGAAAGAAGACCACAAGGACCCGAAGGAATTAGGATACTTCTTGCAATAAGAAAAGACCAAGTTGCAGAAGTCGAGTTAGGGCATCAAGGAGGACACTTTGCAAGCCAAGTTCTCTAGGAGAGAGAATCATCTCAAGAGAAGAGGAAAAGAAGAAGAATATATCATTATGTTCCACACGTGCAAAGGCTAGGGTTTCTGCAGAACTTGTTGGGAGGTCGAAGTTGCAAAAGAATTTGCTCGGAGGTCGAAATTGCAGAAGACTTTGTTTGGGAGGTCGAAGTTGTAGAAAAATCTGTTGGGAATCGAAATTGCAGAAGTTGTTGAGGTCAAGTTGCTGAAAAGGAGGAAATATTTGACTTGGTCTTGGAGGGCCTTGGTCAAGGGTCATAGGTCTTGTAATTCGTCAATTGAAGATCTATAAGAAAAGAAGAATTCTTGTGGGTTTTCCTCTCAGTTGGAGAGGTTTTGGCCCTGGCTGCTTGCATATATCTTGTGTCCTCTAGTCTTATTGTTCTTCATGGTTTGGTAATTGTTTGATGAAGAGAATACTAATAATAATCAAGTGAAAGAAGAAGTTAATCATGTTAAGAAAAATTACATCACAAGCAGTTATTAAGTAAAAGAAATCACCTAATGTAGCTGCCCTTGGATTTCTCAATAAGAATTGACCTTGTTTCACACAAGTACAAGCCCAACCCAGTTGCTAACTTTTCTGGTTACAAAAAAAAGGCGGGCAATGGGATTGAAGAGTGCAACCAGTATAATAAAATGTGGGAGTGCAAGCACAACTCCTAGAAAGTGCTGAAAATAATGCAAAGAAAGAAACCTACATATGTATAACATCATAATCATATGAACAAAACCATGACAAAGGTAGGGTGATACAAAACACAGTTTGTCCAATACCAGAAAGGTAGACAACCCAGCCCAAGAACCAGTCAAGATAGAGAGAAAGACAAGTATCAGACAATGAGGCCGATGATGTCAAGGTCTCCTAAGTCAAACTAATCATGCGAGGCATTTTTCTTCAATCAAAATTGCCTAGAGTATTGAGTTACATAGGTTTGACAAAAAAAAGAGCTGGTATTTTGTAAAAGTTACCTGAAGGAAATGAATTTTTGCTGTCCGTTCTTCCAACTGTACCTTCTGATCCTGTTCTACTTTCAACAACTGAGCTACTTGATTTCTCAACTGTATATTTTGTTCCTTTTCAAATCTTTGCCTCTCTGCTAGCAGTACACTCTCTGTCTGCAAAAATTATTCATAGCAATATATTATTTACATTCACCATATAATGCAGCAAAGCACAAATGCATAAGCATCATAAAACTAATGTTGCTCTATTTATAAACTCATCATATAGAGGCGCATGTTACAGAGAAAAGCAAAGTCACACACCTTCAGATCTGTCTGTAATGTGAATGCAACTTTCCAGGCCTTTTGAACTTCATTGAATAAGAGTAGGCACTGGTCATCTGCCTCTTGAAGTGCCTTTTTCAACCCGATAACCTCCAAGCTTAGCTCAGAAACTTCCTTCTCCTTTTCATACAATTCTTTGCGAGCTTCGTTTGCCTTTTACACCACATCAAGAGATTGAATTTGTGATTTAGCTCATCAATTCCAAAAAACAAAGAGAAAAAAATACGCTCATGTCAGAAATTTACAAAAAGATTTGTATGAATGAAAATAAGATAATACGTGCTATATAGAAGATGTATTAGAGATCACAGACTTAGTAAAACAAGGAAGTTTTCATGATTGGGCTAGGCCAATGGCTCAAGCTTAACCACTATCAAGGCTACTTCTATGTTCTAACTGGCAGAAAATTCATTTACGTTCAATTATTTATGTGTAGCTTTCGACTATATTCTGGTGCATATAACAACTACTTTCACCAAGTTATTAGTTGTCTCTTCCTCGTAGATGCACCTTTTAGTATTACTCACCTAATTAATGTCATTTGTCAGACATTAATAAAGTTATCTTCTCTTATTATAAGCAGCTCCTTAGAGAAAATCAATACCTTTATTTCCTTTAAGAGAAAATTCTCTCATTATCACATGCCTTGCAGTAAAACATAGGATAAGGAAGGCATTCAATAGAAATGGTACAAGTCCATATTGTCCAGTATGACAATTAATATTAAGAATTTAAATGTTACAAACACTTGTATGCAGTCAAGAAGACCGTCATATTTATACAACATAAGATACAGCTATTCTAAAAGGTGTGAACTGTCATAATTCAATATGTAGATTAGGCATATTACATGCCTTCCCTAGGAAGGCTTCATCCTCAAAACGCAAAAGAAAACAAAATGAAACGTGTGTCAAAGCTCCAACCAAAACTGATGCATTTTAGAAGCATTATTCTATCCTAGGTTGACTTTTATTGGAATTATCCCTTGAGAAGATTTTGGGATGGAATTTTCATTAGTATGACTCCAAGTATGCCGTCTTCAAGTTCTGATTCTTTGCAACATAAACAAAGGTAATTAGGATGACAATAAGATTTTAATGAAAAAAACAAACCTTCTTGAACTCAATCTTAGGACAAGCTTGATTAACATTAACTTGTATCAATATTTCCATCAAATATTTTAGTTGTATTGTCAGTCGATAAAATGTTATCAATAGGAAAAAAATGATTATTTTAATTCATCTAGGTCTGTAAACATTTTTTTATTAACAAATTGCTTTTCAACTTTGGAACTAGATACCTTCTTCCGTTTTAATCGTTTGACTTCAGTAAGCAAAGTTTGCTAGTGGCTTTTTTAACATAAACTTTTTTTAATCTTTTCCTCACTTGAGTCAACAGATTTCTTCACCCCAGCCCACCCTGCCACCTCCCCTGATCTGTAAACTGCCATGGATATTCCAGTGGACAGTTCATTGCAACAGATCTGAGAAAATAAACTGAAATCTATATTATGAAGGGTTAATACAAAATAAACCCCTAAATACATCTTAAATACAAAATTTATTTTCGTACTTATGTCGCAATACAGTTCTTTCATCTAGATGTTGTTTAGAAGTTGAAAAAGTGAAAAAAAAAATGATTAATTTTGTACTTTTTAAGTTTTCAATAATTTCTGATATTTTCCAAAATATTGCCGATAATTTAAATTTTGGACCCCCAGCTATAAATTGTTGATAACGATAAATGTAGCATTGGTCAATACAAATTCAATTACCTCACAACTTGCCGTTAGACCACACCCCTGTTAGCTATGTATTGAATTATCAGTGTTCCATGGTGACATACCCCACCTCATGCTCCATGGGTGGGGGATGCACATGCAGAAATGTTTCCCCACATCTCCCTTTGAGGGAAATATTTTACAAGTGGGGCAGGCATGTTTCCCCAGAGTGGTATAATATTTGTCACAAAATATATTTGCACTAAAAATAGAAAATATTTTCAACATGTGTTAATCATGTCCGTTCCCTCAATGTTTGCAGGATGAATATCAGCAAAAATAAGATGCATATTATAAATCACCATAACATTTTATGGTTGATATTATTTTAAGAATTTTATTATTTTCCAATCTTTCTTGTGCGTGTGACACATTCATTGGTTTACAGAAAGAAGAGAATCGAATTATGCATATGCACAGATAAGATTGAGTGATTACGGAAAATTCAAACACAACCATTTCCAAAACATTTAGATTTAGAAGTATTTAATGCCTCTTAGAAAAATGCCACATGAACGACTTGATAATAATGTTGAGAGACTTATCAAATGAAAGAGGCATATAAAATGATGAGTCAGTAAGGGTACCACATCTCTCCACTTCTTTATGGTATCACGGCTTCCAAGGCTTAATTCAATGTTTCGAACTCTAGCTGCAAAACTAAGAGAAGAGATTGTCTCTTGAACATCTGCATAACTGGGAGTAACGTGAACAATTATCAATGTTTTCGAATCAAACCCTGCAAAATAACATACAACCTATCAGCCATATAAACCTAAGGCTTTAACAGCATCTACTGGAGCCAGACAACTGTGCTTAGAAAAATAAATCAGACTAGCAGGAATGAAACATTTAGATGATAGTCTTTACATACTAAAGTATAGTCCAGCTTGAAACATCTATTAAAAACAGCAATTCATCCTTAGTGGAAGAAAAAAAATGCACATCTTATATTTACATAAAAACATTTATAAACAGTAATGCAAAAAGTGGAAGGGTATATATATAATTGACTACATAACCTCTCCTGGAGAGCAACTAAAGCTGAAATAAAAACAGAATAAACTGTGGGATCAAGAGATTGGGCATCTTTGGTCAACAGAACACCATTAGCCAGGAGATGACAACGTATCTCATTCCACCACAGAGGAAAAAGCACACAGCAAGCTACTTTCATTCTCAAAAACAGACTTACATCCGACTTTCCAAAGGACAAATAATACTGAGATCTGCAAGCAATGTCATTTCAAAGAGAGTCTGATCAATAAACAGCCATCTCCAAAAATTGCATTACACCAATGCAACCTGCCGGGAAGAACTGAACTTTTATCCTCAAAATAACTCGAGCAACATTTGGAAAACAAACACTCCTAGAAAATACACTCTAGTCTCTAAGCAGGACAAACAGGACATAGCCCATCTGAAGACATTCTTGGCAAACCAGGCCTTTAGGTGGGATCCCCTGATATGTCACCAACCAAGCAAAAACCCTCAGCTTATAAGAAGCTTAAAAAGACCACACATTGTGAAGTTCATGCACCCATATATTCTCCACATCAATGGACACTAATAGGGACACTAATCTCACATAAAGGACACACCAAATGCAAATATTCAGAGTCATACTGGAAAAACGACAAACCGAAACTCCACAACTTAAACTACAGAATAAGTCTCCACTCCTCCATATAAAAGGATGATAATAGGCAATCAACCCATACTCTTGAGAAAGAGAGTACCACTCCTTCGAACCATGAGTGGACGAATCCCACATATCACTCCAAAAGAAAATGCCTTTCTTACTTAATGTGTGAGCCTAAAAACGAGGCATCTTCAGAACACTAGACCTTAGAACTAATGTTATCAGAACCATTAGGAGCTGGTTGAACTGGCTGATTCAACGATTTACATGCCCCAACTGATCCGACTAGTGGCACCAAATTAAATGGGAAAGGCTGGTTTGGTGCTGAACCAGCCTTTTTTTCACTAAACTCGCCAGTTCAGTAGGACATGACTTAGGACCAACAAAATCAATTTATTTTCAAAGAAAACCATAATTTATGACTGGGCAGCCTATACTCAACCCTAGGACCTTGCTAATGCTATTTAAAAAATGGTAATGTTAAATTCTTTCATTTAATCCTTGATTTTTCACTTTCATCCCTTTACTTAATTCAAAATTCAGCAGACTAACATTTTTCAGGATTTCAGCATTGGCAGGATTGCAATATTTCCATTGAATTTTGTCATGCATGAGGGTATGGAACTAGCATTTAATCAAGGGCACCAAGCCCTCTATGTACCTCAATGTTGGTGGCACTCATTGTTCAACTCCTCTATCATGGCCCTAGTCAAAACGTAATCTTCACTCCAGCAAAATAGCTGATTTGGCATGTTAAGCTTTCTCTATATTATTTTAATGCTTAAACGGTGATACTGATGATCAGGATCCCAATATACTAATATAGGCAATGATTTCGATGATATGTTGTGATTTGTCGGAGCATGTTTTTTTCTAGACTCTAAGGCCATTTAGAGCCTCTTTGTTTTTGTATTTTTGGTTTAGAGATGAATTGACTGAGTGTTATTTTGGTCATATGCACCCTTGCTATATATATGAGAAACTTTGCATATTTGTGTATAATGGTATGGATTCATATGGATGCACATAAATATATTTTCTTCTCAAAAGTTGAATACTTAATGTATATTTTGGTTGATCAGTTTTTGGTTTGGTTTTTTACCGGTTCTGGTATAGTTCTTGGTTTTGGGATCGACTGGTCCAATTTTGATAACATTGCTTAGAACTCTCCAGCTCCTAGTGAGACAACTAGCTAGATCCCATCTTGCTACACTACAATCCCAATGCCAATGTCCCATATTTGCAATAGCCCTCCAAACTGACTAAATACTTTGAAAAATAAGGGAACTGGAGACCCAAAACAATCAAGAAGAAGAGACAATGGGAAGAAGAGATAATGTCACATAAACCAAAAGCCCCTCCAACATAACCAAGTTGCTAAGGAATCATCACCCAAAACCGAACTAGAATCTGCAAAGTCAACACCTCTATACATCTCACCATCCACATGGCCACAAGAACACTATCATGAATCACGACATCAATCAAACTAAGGCACCCTACACCCTTCGGCATAGTACAGACATCCCAAGGCACCAATGGAAAACCCCTCTAGCCACCATACTTAGACCACAAGTATGATAATAGAATCTACTCCAATGTTGCAAACATCGCAATCGGGACTAAATCAGTTAGGGTCCGAAATCAGAAAAATTCGTAAAAATCGGTAAAAATCGGCAATAAATTGGCAAATACTAAAATATCCATTTTTTTAATTTTTTTAATATCTAAAGTATCCACAACATAAAATAAATGCATTGACACATAAATATGAAAAGGGAAGTAATATATAAGATGTGTAATATCATGTCTAGTGCTACATCACACATAACAGTGAATCATGTCTTAAATACTAAGTCATGAGTCCCAACTCAACCTCAAAATATCAACAAAAAATATAATATTGTATCTCATATCATGAGTCATAATGTCATATACAATGAAATGAACCAAATAACTAATACTACTAATTTCCTTTGCCCCTCTTGCGAGAAAATGTAACAGCTTTCCCTCTAGATGAAGAAGGCGGTGGGGCTAGCAATGGACTCTGTTGTGCTCTAAAAGATGAAAAACCAGGAGCTATAGGAGGTAGAACACATCCTCTACTGGTGACAAGCATAGGTGGTGTCACCTCCTCCTCTTGTTGCTCCTCCTCCTCCTCCTACTTTACCCCCTCCACTACCTCCTGCCCTAACCAATCAAGGGCCGACTCCATGATAGGCCTCTCGACCTCAACCCTCCATGCAGTCGTGGTGTCAATCCCATCCAATGAAATGGCCTCCACATCAAGTGTCCTCTCAAGTTGTCTCACCCACAATCGAAGATTGTAGTAGACGTAGACCATGTCATTAAGTCGTTGAGACTTCAACCTATACGAGGGTCTTAAATTAATAAATTATAAATAATAAATTAAATAATAAAAAAAAAAAATATATATAATAATTATATATATGAATTCAATAAATTAAATGGAAATTTGGAATATTTTAATTTTTAACCTTTTGCGCTTCTTGGTGTGTATTTTTTCAAAAATACTCCAGTTGCGCTCACATCCTGAGGAGCTACATGTTTGGCCGAGCACTCGAATGGCAAGCCTTTGGAGATTGGGTACTCTGCCACCATAGCTTCTCCACCATGCCTCTACAACAAATAAGATAAAAATAAAGAAAAAAATGAAATTCAAAAGTTGAAGCAAAGTATGAACTTGAAGAGACAATGAAATTTGAAACAACCTAAACCTTACCTGGCATTTTAGTCTTCTTATCCACAACATCCATGTCAAAGCTAAATGTGCCACCTGCCATCTTGTATATCTCCATTTCTTTGGATATTTCTGCATGTTCTGTTGTAGATGGCACCATCCTCTGAACACAAGCGAAGAATCCATCCATGACCTCAACATCAAATAAGAAACCACATGAATAAAAAAATGTGCGGTTTAGATAGACCCCTACAACATGAATGGGACAATAGAGTGTATTGTTCCATCACTCATCAATCACTTTCCATAAGAGTTGTTATTTCTCAAACCCCTCATCCCCCTTATCTCATAGAAGCTTTGAATGGATTTTTTGGCCCTATCCATGGCCTCATACAAGTAGCCCATTAAAGGTTCAGTAATGCTATACACCTCCTACTCCCCCGCCCAAAAGCTTTCTTGGTATGAAACTAACCTGCATATGGCCTCTCCCTTTGGTTTGCAGCTATATGCCAAAGCACGTCACTCCTCTGAAAGAAACATTCTCTTCACATCCCACATAGAATTCAAGAAGGATTGAAGAGATATGAAACTAGTGGAAAACCATGTAATCGCAGGGTGCACTAACTCCTTGTTGGTGAAAGTTCTCATCAAATGAAGCACAATAGCATGATTATATATAAATTTTGTAATGATTTTTTATGATTCAACAATATCCTTGACAAAAGGAATTTTTCCTATGTCCTTCAACATCACATCAATGCAGTGTGCAACACAAGGTGTCCAAAATAAGTTAGGATGTCTCTCCATAAGCATCTTGTCAGCAACAACATTATTTGCAGCATTGTTAGTTATGACTTGGACAATATGTTGTGGACCCACCTCTTGAAGGAACACATCCAACAAATCACATAATAATCGTGCATCTTTGATATGTGCAAATGCATCAAAAGATTTCATAAACATTGTCCCCTTGGGACAATTAACCAAGAAGTTAATAAGGCTTCTACCCTTTTAATCAGTCCAACCATCTAACACCACAGTGTATTCTCTGTGTCCCCATGATTCCTAAACTCCTCCAATCTCTTAGTGCAGTCAACCTTTTCATTTTGAAGAATGCGCCCTCTAAAGTCATTATATGAAGGGACTTTGTACCCTGCGCCAACAATAACAATAGCATCAACTACAAGCTAGAAAAATGGATTGTTCCTAGCAACATTGAAAGGAATATCACTCCAAAGAAGAAACTTGCCTAACCGATTGTCAGCTTCTTCCTTCTGCGTTTTTTTAATAACTGATGAGATAGATGGTTGTGCACCAGGTATGGTTCTAAGAACAAAAAATGATGAGGTAGCTACAGGGTTGGGTGTAGAAGTTGTTGGTGAAGTAGAACCAGTAACACTCTCACAATCACCTCCCAATCCTAACACTCTACTCCCTGCTATTTGACTCTTCAGAGTTGCCTTGGACAATTTGGTTGTCTCTATTTCTTCCAACGATTTGAGGGCTCTTCGGATGATTTATGGATTTGTATTTGAGCAAGGCCCTACCTCATGTCCAAGAACTTGTGCAAGGTGATACTTCAACCTGTATACCCCCCTATCAGATTGGTGGCCTAAGTGCAGGCGATATTGACAAGCGTTCAAAACCCAATACGATTTCCTCTCATTCAGACGGAATCCTTTCATCAATCTCAGGCAAAGTATCAGTCATCTATTATAAAGACTATCTGTGCTGTTGATTTAGCAAGGTCACCAAATATCGCCCCCAACCATAGCGGTTCCACTATTCTCTATATCATTGCATATCGCAACCACCGGCGAGTATCAAACCTTTAAACGGCGCGACGCAACCTCCATCGTCCAATCAAGTCCCTTATCCGACAGTCAGCTCCTCGCTCGATCAATAAAGTTGCTCGGTGTTCCTCCGTCGTAGATCAAACCTCCAATTGATCCGATGATCGATAGCGATTTCGGGCGCACAAACTGCACGACCCTTAATCAAATTCCGGACCCGATGGAAATTATAAATCGGCAATGTAAAAGAGTTCGGGTCCGACCTTTCTCTTAAAACCCATTCACTTTTTAAACCCGAAATCTGTCGGATGATGAGGCCCGAATGATCTACGGCTTGCGGGATTACACTAGTGCGTAGGTTAGTCAATGAAATCAACGGTGTAGGATGACTGTGGTAAGTCACTCTTGCTTTAGGAGCTAACTCTTCCAACCCTCCGTGGTTGTAAATATAGCGACAAAGGATTTTAGAACAATCACACTCAGACTAATTCTATCAACCAAACATAAATTCAAATTACTTTTATAAATTAGGCTGAACCAGAATTAATAATAAACAGAGGATGACGGAGGAATGCACACCTCCAGGATTGACCAATTTACAGTGGAAATACACAGAGCTTAAGTTTCTGCAATTTTATTCATATAAGGCCAGACAAACCGAATCAATTCCAATTAGTCCAAGTCCACTTTACATCATTTGAAACTTGCATTAATACAACTCCACTCTAACTTTCAGATCCTCAAACAATGGATTAAATCTGCCTATTTTAAACAAAAAACAAATTTGAGCAATATTCTCCTCAAGGCTCTCAACTAAATCAAAACTACTCTAACTAATTACAGAATCGTTCGATCCTAAATTCTAGCTTAAAATCCTATCTAGAAAGCTTGTAAATTGATGGCTAAAGGATCCCACTCTTTTGCTTGTAAAATTTTTTGTATTTTTGGAATAAGTTTGAAGCCTTTTTCCTCCAAGACTCATGCATCACATATGATGCCCACATAACTTGCAAGTCAAATTTGATCTGTCAAACCCTATATCAAGTTCACCAAACTCCCACAAAAGGTCCAATTTCCTTAGCATGTTTGTTACTTTGTTGTATCTTAAATTTTAATGCAAGATTGAAGTTTGAAGTTTGAACCTAGGGCACAAGAAGAATTGCAAGTTAAACTAATGAAATAAAAATTTACATACAAGATTTTGAATTTTTGACAACCAAAAAAAACTTCTACTCAATGCAACAATAATGGCAAAAATACACATTCAAACCCAAACAAAAATGATGTAAAACAACTAGTGCACAAGAAAAAATAAACAAATAAAACTAATAGTCAAGATTTTGCATTTTTGACCCAAAAAAACCCTCTCCACTAAATGCAACAAAAATGAAAAAAAAAGAACACACTCAAATCCAAACAAAAATCGTGGAAAATAAATGGGTGATAGAAACCCAAGGAAAAACAAAAAACAAAAAAAAAGTGGCCAAATTTGATGCCAATCCCTAAAAAACAATGCTCTGCTGAAGAAACTTGGTTCAAACTTGATTTTTTTTTGCTTGGGATGCTAAATTCCTTCACTTTTCTCCTCCTTACCCTTGTAGATGAGTTCTCCTCCTCCCTAGCTCTCACTCTTGCTCTCTGTCTACAAAATGAGCAACAACAAAAAAAAACGAATTCAGCTTTAAAAGTTCATTGTTTCCTGCCCTGATGATTTTTAACGATCAGATCGCGAATTTTTGGAATTGAAAAAATCGTCAATAACATCATCTGATAAAATCGTTCTCTTGCAAAACTCGCGATTTTTTCAAAACATCATAATAAAATCACGATGTTCGCAACACTTAATTACTCTAACATTGAGTCTTGTTAGGGAACCAACAAGAGGCATAATAAACATGTGAAGCCTAAAGAATGCATCTAACAACAGCAAACTTCCCAACAAAGAGGTAGTCCTTATGATGTCAAACATACAACTTGCTTTAATGCCTCTAAAGACATAGTTCCTGGCAGTAGCGGGTGCATTTGATGGAGGCTCAACAATATTGCCTCTCACATGGTCCAACACTCCTTGATCTTCTAAGGTTAGATCAAGAGACATTTTCCATCTGTGATAGTCAGCTTTCTCACAAAGCTTTGTCTTCAGCAAGGAAGAGTGTTGAAGACCCCGTAGTTCTTTTAGGATAGCCTTGCCAATCTTCTCTTCGGTGATTGCTCTTGCTCTTGCTCTTGCTCGGGCTTTGTCTTCACCTCAGCTCTGATACCATGTTAAGTTATGGTATGTTCTATGCTTAGAGCAGTTTACATATCTTTTTTATTATTATCCACAGATTAGCAATCACATGTACATAAAGTAAAGTGCAGATAGAACATTAAACGATCGATAGAAAACAAACCAAGACAAGAGACACAAGATGTGGCGGCTAGCCAGGGACAAACCCCAATGTGGGGAAACCCTTTGATCAAATCTTCCTTTATCTTCAATAATTCAACAAAGAGAAATAGTACATAAATTTGATTTACATCAACAGTAGCAAACCCTAGATCAGCCATACTAGGGCGGACAATATCTTGCAAACCGACTGTTGGATCGGCTTGATTTCTTCACCAAAAAATGCGGCCTTCAAAGGAGATTCAAATTCACCTACAGCGCAGTTCTGGATGAGCAGTCTGATGGTCAATGCTAGTCAAACTTCTGATCTGCAGTTGCAGCCCTAAATTCTGCGTCTTCCTTCCACACGTGTGAGAGGAGAGTCTCTTTCTGCGCAGTAGGAGAAGAGCCTCTTTTCTGTGCAGGAGAGAGAAAGAGATGCGATGAGATGAGTGAGTCCAAATGAGGAAAAGACCTCCTGTATTTATACACAACTGTTGATGATTGAATAGATGCAATTGTTGAGCTTCTGAGCCTACATGCGTTGTTGGTCGGCTTGATAATTATTCCATAATCAAAAAAAATTCATATCTCCATAAATACTTATCGGAATCGGATGATCTTTAGATCAATCCTACACCTCACGACAAGAGGAATCTAATAAAAATATTATCGGCCATGAATAAGATGACCCACCTTAGTTGCCAATTTTAACACTTAACAATGTACCTACTACAGGAAGTTCGTGGAGAGCTTCTCTCAATTAGCGGCTCCCCTCACCGATTTGACAAAGAAGGGGTCATTTGAGTGGGCAGATGGGGCGCAAGAGGCTTTTGAGCGCCCCAAACAGGGTATGAGTAGTTGCTCGGTGTTGGCACTTCCAGATTTTGCACAGCCCTTTGTACTTGAGTGCGATGCATCAAGGTAAGGCGTAGGAGCGGTCATGATACAAGAGGGACACCCGATAGCTTTCGATAGTCGGAAGCTACTTCCCTACAAGAGGTTATACACGACATATGACAAAGAGGTGCTAGCCATCATGCATGCGCTAGCTAAGTTTAGATAGTACTTGGTGGGAAATGTTGAAGGAAACGTAACTAGGTTCAGTCTTCATAAATGTACTTTTGATATTTGTATTTATTCAAGAAAAGAAATATTATTTTTATAATATATGTCAATGAGTTTCTTGCTCATTGAAATAGGTCTATAGCACAAGTTAAAGTGCTATAGGTGAGTGAAATAGTCAAAAGAAAATATTGAAGACCTTAAGGACATGTTACATTATGTATAAAATAGTGTAAAGGTCAAAGGAATACCTCCAAGACAAGTACAAGTCCTCTCCATGCAGTAACATCCTCCTCAAGAAGCAAAACAAAGAAAATAACGAAGAAATAGTCAAGTCGGCCTAAGAGCAGCTAGTCGGCCTCAAGTCGGCCTAAAGGAGGGACAATCCTCTATATACAGAGGTTGTCCACTCCCTCTCAACGTCATCCATCTCTCTGAAATTAGCGAAGGTAGCCAAGAAAAAGGGTGAAGAAGGGATGAAGAAAGGGTCTACAAGTATACCGAAAAAGGAGAAAGAAATACCAAAGCCTCGGAAGTCTGTTCTAGGGCTAAAAGACAATCACACGTGCGAAGAAGGAGAGGGTATCTCTATTGTCATAACAGCCCTCTATTACAGTCACACAAACTTCCTTATTTGGAATAAGAACATAAGCCTAAAGGGTCTTGAAGACAAGCAAAGGAAGGAGGAAGAAGGCCGAAATGAAGAGGATTGTTTCTAGGGCTAGAAACAGTCACACGTGCGAAGAAGGGGTGGGTTAAGTCTGTGGATATAACCGCAGGATCAAACAGTTCATGAATTACTGTTGTTTGGGTTTGAAATAGGCCTATAAGGCCTCCCAAGTCAAGCGAAGAAGCCTCTCTCTCTAGCATAGGAAAAAGGACCCTTCTTCTCTAGGTTGCCTCCCACACGTGCGAGAATTAAGGCTGCAGTGTTGTCACACTAAGCCTTCCACCATACACCAAGAAGGAACTCGGATGATCAAGAGAAGGAATGAGTATCCTTAGGCGAAGGATATCACTAAGGAAAAGTATCTCTTCTAGAAGATCTACTTACAGTGGAAGGAAGAACGAAGTGCCGGAAGAAGGACGAGGTGTCAGAAGGAGGTAGACAAAGTGTCGGGGAAACATAGTGCAAAGAAAAAGGAAGGACTTGACTTGTGCTTGGAGGTTCTTCTAGTCAAGGGTCTAGGGTTTGGCATTGATCAAGAAAGAAGCTTCAATAAGAGAAAACTTACCGAAGGGTTTTCCTCTCAAGAGAAGAGAAGTTTTGGCCCTGGCAGAGAGCCAACATCTTGTGTTCTTGTTCATATGTTTTGGTAGCAGTTTGATGAAGCACACACATGCATTAATAAGAAGAAGAAGAAGATTAAGCTAACAAGAAAAAGTAAAAAGACTCCACAAATTGTCATCAAGTAACGAAGAATCACACTACACATATTTTCCCTATATTCTTTAACAAGAAAAAAGTTATGGGTGAAGACAAGCCACAATAGCCTCAGATTCTTCTCAGAGCAGAAACAACTACAGGAGAGACAACAGAAGTGGGTGAGCAAGCTTCAAGCATATGACTTTGATATTGAGTATGTCAAGGGTAAACACATTGTGGTACCAAACGAGTTGTCCAGAAGGTCGGCCACCATCTCATTGATTAGTATTGCACCAGATTAGAGGGCACGGTTGCTAGTGGAGTATTCCAAGGACCAATTTGCAAGTGAGGTCCTTGATGGTGCAGTGACGGATGACGGGTATAGGGTGATGAACGAGGTGATTTACTATCTGGACAGGATTTATTTAGTGCCCAATTCACAGTTGAGGGAGAAGATCATGCATGCTGCCCATGACTCATCGTTAGCAGGGCACCAAGGGTTTACCAAGACATACAGAGCTATCAAGGAGCACTTTGCATGGAGGGGCCTTAAGGATGATGCTGTGAGGCACGTCCGGGAGTGCGATACGTGCCAAAGGAACAAGGAGCAAACACACCCTGCTGGGTTGCTACAACCTCTTCCTCTCCCTGAGGAGAAATTGGAGAGCATCTCGATGGATTTTATTCCCAGGTTGCCTACAGTCCAAGGCAAGGATTGCATATACATGGTGGTACACAGATTGACAAAATTTGCCCACTTCTTCGTTATTTCAGCCTGATCCTTGGCCTCACAAGTGGCTGAACTGTTTTTCAGGGAGGTGTTTCAGCTTCATGGTCTTCCAAAGACCATTGTCATTGATCGAGATAGCAAGTTCATGGGGGTGTTTTGGCAGGAGTTGTTTCGACTGGTGGGCACGAAGCTCACTCTGAGTACTAGTTACCACCCCCAAACTGATGGGCAGACAGAGATCGTAAACAAATGGCTGGAGTGCTACCTAGGCAACTAACTATGTGACGGGCCATCAACGTGCATGGATACGGTGATGTCATTTGGGCAAGTACTGCTACAACACCACGTACCACATGTCCATAGGTATGTCCCCATTCAGAGCTTTGTACGCTTATGATGCATTATCTTTCGCTGATGTGAGGTTTGGAGATAGTAAGGCCCCATGGGCTAAGAATTGGATTCAAGAGAGCCAAGATATTTTGCGAGCTCTCAAAAATAACCTACAGACTGCACAGAACCAGCCAAAACTCTATGCTGACAAGGTCCGAGTAGAAAGGCAGTTTGAGGTTGGGGATTTGGTCTTCCTGAGACTTCAGCCGTACAAACAGTCAACACTCAAAAAGAAGGGGACCGAGAAGCTCAAGCCCCGCTTTTATGGGTCGTATAGAGTCATTAGGAGAGTTGGGGAGGTGGCATATGAACTACAGATACCCCCGGGGAGCCAAGTTCACAACATTTTCCATGTGTCTTTCCTGAAAAAAGCACTAGGGCAACGGGTGACAACATCTACAGAGTTACCACCCATGGATGATGAGGGGCATTTGGTTCTGGATCTGAAGGCTATTCTGGACATCTGTGAGAGACACTTGTGAAACAAGGTTATCAAGGAGTTTTTGATCAGATGGAGGAATCAACCAAGGATGCCACTTGGGAGGGAGTGCAGATACTTCAGCATCTTTAATTGCAGTTGCTTGAGGACAAGCAACATTTTGGTGGGGAGGACTGTGATATTCCCACTTAGCAATATTGCTAAAGGGAAATATCAATTTTTCTAATTTTGTCATATTTTGCATTTACATTTAGGAAAAGTGGGTTATAAGACCCCACTTGAGTTTTGGAGCTAAGGGAAGGCCCAACTTAGGAGAAAAAGAAGAAAATCGAAATGTTGGTGGATGGTGGGGACCACTCAAGGAGAAATACGACCCCCTTTGGAAATATGCATTCGTTGCAAGGAAACAATTGGGAGTTCGATGGCTAGGCCCCAGATGGGCAACTGGGAGGCACAATGACAAAAGAGGAGGCACTCATTTTCGGCATCTTTGATCATTTGAGCATTCACCTTGACTAGCACGCTTGAGCTGGAGGCCAAGTCTGCATGCGCTATTGAGAACAAGAGATTTTCAAGCAAGAATCTCACCCCTTGCTTCAGTGGACTTCGAGTGCCAACACTAGGAGGGAATTCCCATCATTTTCAGATCAATCCAGGAGCACTGCAATCTGTCTCTGGAGGAGGTTCAGCAGTCACTATTAAGGGCCAGCGCAGTTCTTTTTCGTGCCACACATGGGACTCAATGAGATGAGGAATTTGGGGCTAAGATTTGTGGAGGAGTTTCGGGAGGAGTTGGCACAAGATTTCAATCATTTTGGGTGGGGCATTCAGTAACAATATTTACAAGTGGGTCGAAATACCCAGCAATTGGAGGAGCTAGGGGAAATTGGGCCGAAATCCCGAGGTCAACATTTGGCAAATTCTTTCATGGGTTTTTGTGGGTTATTGGAGAAGATCGTGGGGTTATTTTCCTGAGCACCGGAGGAGACCCTAGCAACCATTTCTTGCAACGAGCAGCTCAGTTTTGAAGGGAGATCAACTCAAAGGAATAGGGAGATCAGCCGGCAGCAATTTGGGATTTGTCTTCATCACTGGGGTTTTGCTAGCTTGCCTTGAGCAAGCCCAAGTGCACACTTTCCAAACATTAGATTGTAACCCTGTGATTTTATAAGAAAATGGCCTAGAGCAGCCCAACTTTTGGCTCAATTTACGGTGTATGTGAAAATTCTATCTATTGCAGCTACCGGAGATTATTCTTCTAACTTCGAAATTAATTCTGCAGTTTATTTACTACAGCAAATAACGAATAAATCAAAGTTGCAATTTTCACCATACAAATACTGCGGAAAGTAAAATACTAGAAACTTGAGACACAATTATTTTTGGACAATTGTCCCCGAAAAAGCCCAACTTGGCATAACCAACTCACCAAATGAGGTTTTTATTATTAATGTTCAACAACAAATATGAGTACAATAATTTAGATGCCCAACCGGCAATCTAATATGCAGGAAACACTAGCAAAAATATTATGAGAATTTTCTCACCCCACATTGATTTTCTACCTCTAAAATAGCTTCCCCAACCTCAGCGTGAGAGGCCTATGTCAACCTCTGCACAGTCCCTACACTGGCCCTCTAAAGATTTCGGCCTTCCTTCCTTCGACTCTTCCAGGAGCTGAAAAGATTTCTCCCGAAATGTTGTTGCTCTCCTGCTCCACCAGCTACTCACCCTCTGGCTCTCACTTCTCTGCTGAGTTGCTGCAACTGAAAAAATAGAATTGCCCGGGCAACTAAGTATCTACACTGGATGATCTCCATCACCACATCACTTTCTTTTATAATCCACTGTTGGAGCACCAACGGCCAAGATTGAAACTTAATCAATGGCTAAGATCATTTCTGGGTCGATTTGTGTGAGTTTCTAGATGATTCACGCATTATCTCAATTAATACTAATTAGTTAACCATATTCCCTAAGTTTAGACCAAGGAAATATTTAAAATTTGGTTAATAATCTAATTGAGACACTTTTAGGTAGAAATTCCAGAAATGATTTCTGGGTTTTGGAGATCTCATGTATTCTAGCCTCCACAAAATTTTGTGGCTAGAACACATTTGATGCTACAAAAACTAACACTCTCTCTTAGCAAGGAATGTGTTCTAGCGTTGTTGCCCCCTGTAGCAACACCCTGTCTCTACATAATCTCTTGTCACGGTTTTGATGTCTAGCTACTATTGCCCACCAACCACTGCACAACTCTGATATACAATGCATCTATGTTGTTGTTGACTCTGCAAAACTGATGACAACACTGCATTTGCACTGCAACTCCCTCTTCATCTGTTGTTGCTACAACTGCAACATCCAAAATAGTTTATCCCTGCAACTGAAACGGATTCTCCACCATACCCATCTGTTCCTTGAAATAGACAAACTTAGCTCTCCCTATAGCTTTCGTGAGTATATCTGCTAACCTCCTCTTTTATGGGAACATATTATACCTAGATTGTTCCTCATTGTACACAATCTCTGATGAAGTGACACTAAATATCGAAGTGCTTCGATCTATCATGAAACATTGGATTCTCAGAGAGCTTTATGCAACTTTGATTATCACAAGAGACATTGGTCGCCTCCATCCTTCCCCTGAAAAAGCTTACTAGCAAGCTTCCGAAGCCATATAGCTTCGCACGTAGTTGTGCTAACTGCCATATACTTTGCTTCTGCAGAGCTCAATGATATTGATTTTTGCTTCCTGCTACACCAAGAAACCATCCCTGATCCAACACTAAGGGTATTGACTACGAAACAAATGCCTGGCCTACTATTGACCATATACATGAGAGATCCAATGAGTTGTCTATACAAGGTGGGGCCGACATCCTTGTCATTTGATGCATCTATCTTCTTCCAGTTGGTAATCATGGGTGTGGACATGGGTCTGCAATCCTGCATTATGAACCTCTTCAAAATATTTGTAGCGTATCTTCCTTGCCCAAGGAAGATCTCCACATCCTTCAGCCACACTTCCAATCCTAGGAAATAGTGCACTAACCCCAAATCCTTCATGTCAAATCATGTTGCTAGGTTCCTCTTGCAATTCTCTATGAGCCCTGATGATCCTGTCAAGAATAGATGATCCACATAGAAAACAAGAATTAGGGGCTCATCCTCTACCATCAAATAGTAAAGGTTGGGATTTGTGTCACTCTTGACGAATCTCTTGACCAAAGAGATGTGGAATGCTCTTGCAGGGATATATCAAAATTCTTTCGAGCAGCAGAAGATGTTGCTGAAAGAAAAGTTGAGGAACACAAGGATGCAAAAGGGTGAGGCCATTGATCCCTTTCGCACTAGAATTCAGGATATCCGGGATCAGCTTACAACCATAGGAGAAGCACCTCAGACTACAGAGCTTGTGCCTTTGGCCCTGAACAGTGTCACTGTGGAATGGGAAATCTTCGTCCAAAGTATTTTGGGGTGAGATACATTACCAGGGTAGGACAGGATGTGGTCAGACCTACAACAGGAAGAGATGAGACGATCTCTAGCAAAGAGCTCCATTAGCGCAAGCAACAACAAGGCATTAGAGGAAATTTCAACCTAAAAGTGGCCTCCTAAGGAAAAATAATAAAATAAGAGTTATGAATTTTGGAGGGAAAAGAAGAAAACAACTTCTTTTAATTGTATTTTTGGCTTATCTCCCTATAGGTTTACTCAAATTTCAAGTGTATCTTCATTTTTTGTCAATGTGAGTCTTCTCAAAAGTATGCATAATGGGTACTCATTGTGAAAATTCTTAAACTGGAATTCCTACTACAACAACTAATGATATTTCTCCTATTTGTCAAATTCCTTCAAACAAAGTACTTGCAGTTTCCTATGACAAATATCGAAATATATACATTACAACCTTCACTTAATTAAATATTATGCGGAAGCAAGAGACTGAGCAAGAAAGAAAATACAACACAAATGACACTATTATTTTTGGATAATTGTCCCCGGAAAAAACCCAATGCGGGAAAATCGGTGCAGCAAATCTGAGGGTTTTACTATTATGAAGTAGTAAATCTAAGTACAATTCTTGGATGCTCAACTAGCAATCCAATACAGAGAGAAATTGGACAAATCGAATGGTGAAGTGCTCTCACCCTGTCACTCAAAGAATCTAAGTCTGATCACACTGAATTGGATCCTATGCGTAGCCACTGCATAGAATTGCCTCACTCCCACGCAGTTTCTACGTCACCCCTGTTAGGTATCACTGTAGTATTCCTAATTAGCCATGGCTAATTGGAATATTCAATTTTGCTCAAGTTTGCCTTCTATAGTTATTTATAAATAAAAAGGTGAGGAAAGGGGGACATAACTCACTTTTTGAATAAAGTCACTCCTTAGTAGCACAACATTGTAACTTAAAAGGGGAGCCAAGGGGGCCAAAGGACCACATAGACAAAGGGGCCCACGTAGACATTGGAGGGACTGTGCAGATGGAGAGGAGCACGTGGCAAGAGAGAGGCTATGTTGGAGGAGGTGGGCCTTAGGGTTTTGAGAGAAGCCAATGCTATAGAGGAGAAAGGAGCCTCCTCATTTTGGCATTTGATTATGTTGCATTTGAGCTAGTCACTTCGACTTAAGAGCACGTTGGTTGTTTAGCCTGTCTGCACCACTGTTTAGTGCATCGAGTGTCTCCGTTCAGAGATCTCACCCTTAGCCCCGGGTGACTTCAAGTGCCTACTCGAGCAAGGTAGTTTCATCAGTCTTTTGCAGGAGGATCGATCTTTGGAGTTGAGGAGGAACTGAGCATTTTGATGATTGCACAGTCTTGAGAGAGGAGGATGCAGTCTCTTTTGGTAGGAGCTCCGGATTGGGTTTATGTGGAGGATTTGAGCTTGGAGATTGAGCAAGGGATCAGCCCTTGCACATTGGAGGATTTTGGAAGAGTCTCGGGCAGAGTTTTGGAGGATTCTCTTCAGTGGCAGCGTAAAGCCTTGAGGGATAGCGTAGATCCTCAAGGGGGTGATTTTTGGGGGTCTGCTATTTTAGGAAAGCTTTCTGGGTTTTTCTGGGTTTATTGAGCAGAGGTTGATTCCAGAGTTTCAGCATTTTCTGAGGAAGGCAATAGCCCCGAACCCTCACTTGATTCCAGCAGTAGCAGCAGCACAGCAGTTCTCCGGCAGCTTGGACGCAATTCAAAGAGAGGCCATTTCCTTACCATTCTCAGTGTACTTCTTCACTTGCCTTGTGCAGGTCGAGGTGCTACTTTCTGATCACCTCTTGTACTATGTCCATTACTCAGTATAATAAAATGGCTTAGCATTTCTCTCTTCATTTCTTGAGTATCTGCTTACATTCCATGTATACATTATTGTATGTTGCACTACTATTATTTTTATCTCTGAGCTTCCCGACTACTATACCACTTGTGTGTTTTTCTCCTATACTCTTAGACAAAGTCTGGAAAGGGCCAGGTAGCCTCCAGATCTAGTTCTCTTTTCGAAGGCGACATATCTGGTAAACGCCCTCCCAGTCCATCTCTGGTTGGAGTTTGCTTGTGTTTGAGGGATATCCCTGAAAAGGGATATTACAGTGGTATCCGAGCAGAGATCTGGCTCAGCCTGTGGAGCTAGCAGTCTATGACACTGAAGGAGAAGCCCTACATCTATTGCAGAGATAGGAAATACGGAGATATTGAGCGTAGGTCGGAGAACACCTACGGAGAGGGAGACTGTGTTCGAGTGGTGGACATAAAATACGAGGAGCCTGTGGTGAACACAGAACAGGAGGAGCCTGTGGTGGACGCAGAGCAAGAGGATCAGATGGCAGATGAGGACGGGAAGAGATTTGCGGACATGCTCCTCAAATCAGTGCAGGATCTGTCGAGGCAGATAGAGGTGATGGGGCAGAGATTCACGGCGGTGGAGGCTAGACAGCGTGAGAACCCACAGGTTTTCTAGGTTGGTGAGGGATCGGGTACATCCCACCATTTGCCAGAGTAGGGTGACACTCAGCATGATACTACTCAGCAGATGGCTTCACATGCCCCTACATGCTCTACCATGCCCACTTTCCTAGGAGCAGACACAGGGGCCGGAGCCCAGCAGGAGGCAAAGCCCAGTCATATGGGTAATTATTTTGCAGAGTACCAGGCCTATGAGTAGGAGTGTAGGGATGCTCTCTCATTCAGAGACTTTGTTCAGCTCCAGCGGGATAGTAGACCCTGCGACCATCACACAGAATACCGGCATTATCATGATGGGGACACCCACCACACAGCTAGTAGATTCCACTTGCCTACGTTTGATGGTTCACCAAATAGTTCGACAAAGTCTTGGGTGGAGAAGTTGGACATCTATTTCCAACTTAACCAAATGTCGGAGACAAAGGCCATCAAGGTGGCGATATTACATTTGGATGGTGAGACCCAGGATTGGTGGTTCCATGGAATGGTTACACTCGGACACTCCACAGTAACGACATATGTCGAGTTCACCAGGAGATTGATAGAGAGGTTTGACCAAAGGGATCCAGAACAGCACTTTGTTGAGCTGACAAGGCTCAAACAGACCGGGAGCCCAGAGACCTACATTGCAGACTTCTTGAGGGTTTCAGTGATGGTGCCAAATCTATCCGCAGCACGGAGGATCTACATGTTTGTTTAGGGGTAAGCAGAGCCACTTCGGGGTCTAGTCAGATCCACTAGACCAGCCACACTCTAGGATGCTATTAGCAGAACCCATGACTTACAGGATGCCTTACCCAGGACCCTGACACCTTAACCCCAGAGACAGGCTTTCTAGCCTAAGGGGAAGGATGTGAGGATTCCGCCTCCAAAGGGGAATCCAAGACGAGCACAGATTGATGATGATGCCAGGAGGGAGCTGAAAAAGAAGTGGTTGTGTTTTACCTGTCAGGAGCTGTGGGCACCGAGACATAGATGTGCTGCTGGCGAAGCACATTTTATTGAGGTCTTCTCCGAGAGCAGCGAGGAAGAGGATGAGGAGGATGATGTGGAGGCAGGAGATAGTCATGTCGCGCAGGATCCTTTGCCACCTCCACCACAAGCAGCAGGTGGTACAGCTTTTGCACCTACCGAAGGGGCCCTTGAAGCATTGCGAGGAGTACCCAGGTATTTGACACTGCGCGTATGGGGGACAATACGTGGCTAGTGAGTATCAGTTTTGGTTGACAGTGGGGCAACCCACAACTTCATCGATGCACAGATGGTTGAGCGAAGAGGTATACAGACAGAGAGCTTCGATGGATTTTCAGTTTTGGTCCCAAGAGATCAGACCATGGTGTGTGCCCGTTATGTCCCAAAGTTATCAGTAACGATGGGCACCTACATACTGACTAACCAATTTCTCGTGGTCAATATTCCAGACACCAACATGATACTGGGTGTTCAGCGGCTTATCCCTCTAGGGAAGGTCACGACAGATTAGAAGGCCCTAGAGATGGAGTGGGATGATGAGAAGACAGGGAGGCATGTGAAGATATGGAGACAACACACATATCCGCCTAAGACTGTTTCGGCTCATCGGATGGAGGCAATGTTCCGGAAGGGAGACGTAGAGTGGGCAAAGGAGCCGCGTGCATCAGAGGCACGGACTACAGGGCAGACAGTGCACCTAGAGATACAATCCATCCTTGACCAGTATGCCATAGTGTTTGGGGAGATTCCGCCAGGACAGTCACCGAACCGGGGGTTTGAGCACACCATTGAGCTTGAGAAGGGCATACAAGCAGTGATTACTACCCCCTATAGGCATCCCAAGGCCTATCGGGATGAGATTGAGCAGGCCATTCAGGAGTTGTTGGCTCTTGGGCACATTCAGCCGAACACGAGTCCTTTTGCTTCTTCCATGGTGTTGGTGAAGAAGAAGGACGGCACATTGAGGATGTGCATTGACTACAGGGCCCTGAATAAGAAGACACTGAAGAACATGTACCCCATACCCAGGATCGATGAGTTGATGGATGAGTTGAGAGGAGCACAGTTCTTCTCAAAGACTGATTTGAGATCTGCTTTTCCTCAAGAATGGAAGGGGTTCATTATTCCTGGTTTTTTTATTTATTTTGCAGCAACATTTGACATACCAACATTGGACTCTCTTAGCATTTCTTTCCTATTTGGTAAAGGCACATTTGTACAAGTTCCAATTCCACAACCTGGTAAAGCCAACAAATGACCTTTCACACGGAAATATGTGCTGCTGAAAGTATTGTGGCAATAGCTGCATTTCCAACTCACATTGCCTCCTACCTTCACCTTGTTGGGTGGCCCTTCCTCTCTTGTGACATATTTCCACGAGGGATATTTGTCACCTTGAGGAGGAAGTCTTCCCTCAACATTTGACGTTGTTGTTGCAGTCCCACTTGCAATAGAGGGAACACTTGCAGACCCTGATGAAAATGGGAGAAGAGGGGCATCTCCAAAGGGAACATTCTTCCCCTTCCTTTGCCCCTTCCCTGCTACTCTTCATTGAGCCATAAATGTTGTAAAAAAATTAACAAAGTATGCACAAATATGTAAAAGAAATGCACATGCAAACTGTTGTAATAAAAATGCAAAAAAAGAGAGAAAATGCACTTACTTGTTGCTTGAATCTCCTTGAAAATGCTCCCACACCCTTTGCTCCTTGCTCCCAAACACCCATAGCAAACCCACAGCAAAGTAAAAAAGTGAATGTGCAAATAGAATGGGGAAACATGCCTTCATAACACTGCGCGGGTTATTGTTTTCCGGATTTGGTCCGAAAATCGGGAAACGTTGTGTCTGATCAGGACACATTCCGAATTCAAACGGGTCTCGATCGGACACGACGTGTCCTGATTTTCGGACACGAATCCGCCTAAATCGTGTCTGAATTCGGTTTCATAGGATAATAGTGATCAGCATTATCACTTGAAACTTCTCATGAGTCATCATGATCAAACTCAGTTGGTTGACTCTCAACTCCCAAACTTTGCAACTGCTTGAGTCACAAACTTCTCTATTGGTTCAGTGTCTTGAATATCAAATTTTTGAAGGTATTATGCCCTAATATACCCTATTACTTCATTTAGTGCTCCACGTGGCTTTACATGGCCTCCTATCCCAACCAAGCGTTGCTTGAACTTGTTAATACCCCCTCCTTCAATAGAATTTAGCAATATTTGCAAATCATGTTGCCATCAATCATATCACAATGAGCCCATGCAGTATCTTTGGCTTTTTGAGGCATGATGACTACTACTTAGCTCAAACTCTCTATTGTTCCACTACTCCAACAAAAATTCAACACTCTCCAAGCTTTGAATCAAACTCACAAAAACTCCAAATGAGATGTGTGAGGAAAATGAGAGGAGTGAGCTCCTTTTAAAGGCTTGGAGAGAGTGTTTTTGGAGGGAAACAACCATTATTTTCCCTCTGAAACATCCTAGAAGCTTCCTAAATTGCGCTACATGGATCCTCTGCGGCCTTGGCAGCTAACCGACCAATTTAGGATGGAACCAGCCGATTTGACCATAAACCGGTCAGTTTCATCCTAAACTGGCCGATTAACATCAGTTTTTGGGCGAAGTGAGAGGTCAAACCTGATTTTTTTGTCAGTTTGACCCAGCCAGTTAATGAATCGAGCAACTAAGTAACTGTTGGTGTGTGTTCTCAAAGCCCCATCGAGCTTCTTCTTATAATCTCTCGTTGAGATATCAACGGCCAAGATTAAAACATAAGCAATGGCTAAAGATTAACTAGAACCCGATCCATGTATTTTTCTAAAAGATTCTCACCATGACTAATTAATACCCTATAATTAATCATATTCCCTAAGTTTAAACTTAGGAAACATTAAAAACTGATTAATTATTTTAATTAAGTCGTCTCTAGGTGGAATTTCTGGAAACGATTTATAGGTTTTGAAGAATACATGTATTCTAGCCTCTCCACCAAATTTTATGGCTAGAAGCCTAGAACACATCTGATGCTACAAAAACTAACAAGTTGTAGACTAGCTGCAGTTAGATGTCGAGGAGCGCAGAGCAGTGGACAGCAGAGAAGGAGGCTTAGTGCAGAGTCAATAGCAGCGCAGATTTCTCAGTGGGCAGTGCCTAGGCTAGTAGCAATGAGATGCTCTAGAGACAATTACAGCACAGAGACAAAGTCGATTCAGTATTTTGGATGCTTCTCAATTGCAATAGTTGCGATAGCAGTAGCAACAGTTGAGAGGAAGTTGCAGTACAGATGCAGTACAAGATGTACAGTGCAGTGTCAGCAACAGCACAAATGCAACAATTTGGTTCGGCTACAGTGAGTAGCAGATGAATCAGAATTAGCGAGTAGTTAGTGAACAGTGCTAGGCAGCAACAGTTGACAAACATTGGCAGCGTGGTTGAAGGATGTTGTAGAAACAAGGTGTTGTGACAGTTGTGCAACACTAGTTGGAGAGAACACCTTCCTCGCTAAGAGGGAGTGTTAGTTTTTCTACCATTAGAAAGTGTTCTAGTCTCTAAACTTTGTGGAGAGGCTAAAACTCAGGAGTTCTCCAAAACCAAGAAACCGTTTATGGAAATTCCACCTAGAGATAGTTCAATTAAATTAATTGACCATCATTTAAATTTTTCTTGTCTAACTTAGGAAAAATGGTTAATTAATATTAATTGAGAAAGGTGAGAATTTTCTAGAAACTCACACAGATTGACTTGGAGATAATCTCAAACATCAATTAAGTTTTAATCGTGGTCGTTGGAGTCCTAATTGGAGATTATAGGAAGAGGTCGATGGGTAGATGGAGAAACACACTTGGAGAGCGAGTTTCCTTGGGCAATTCAATTTTTCAAAGAGCAGCATTCTCCTGGAAGAGTTCAAGCTAGAGAGGGTACGCAGAGATAGAGAGGGGTAGAGATAGTGAGTCCAGACGAAGTTTTCCAGTTCCAGAGAGTCAGCGACAGGAGGTTCGAGTTTCCTCAGTGGGGTTGCACATGATTTGTGCAAAGGCTTCAAAGGCAGAGTTCGATTTGGCCATTCAAAGGGTCGATTCAGTGGCTAGAGGCCAAGAGAATTTCTGGAAGGGACCAACGATTCATTCTTAGAGGCTGAGTTAGGAAAACAGCTTCATCAGTTGCAGTTTCAAGGCAAAGCGTACAAGAGCCTATGCAAGTGTGATGCAGAGGTTGACACACGGGTTTCGTGGAGCCCAGAAAGTGTCAGTTTTGGAGCTAGATCAATGTCGGGTGATGCAAAATTTGTCACTATTTTTTGTGGCCAGTTACTCTTGTAGAGGATTGCCAGTTTTGGGCATCCAGTTGTACTCAAAATTTCTCACTCCTGCATAAAAATAAAACCCTCAATTGTTGTACTAGTTTTCCCACATTGGGTTTTTCCGGGGACTTTTGTCCAAAAATAATTGCCATTTTTATGTGCGCTAGTATTTTCTCAGTTTCCTGCTTATTTTCCGTAGCATTTTATTTGTGAAGAAATTGCAGTGTGATTAATTCGATATTAACCAGAAAATTTAATCAACTGAATAATCAGTTAGGAGAATTAATTTGAGTTGCTACATTTCAACGAATTTTCACACGTAGACCACCACAGCCTTCTCAGAAACTAGACATTTATTGTGGCAAGGGCCATAGAAAGCAGTGGATAATGGATTTACTTGTCTTTTCTAGTTTCTAGTAGCTTTTATAATTGTTGAATCTTTCATATTTATTATGATATTTTTGGTAAACAATATATAACAATTTAAGTTTGAAGTTTGAAGTTGGCATTATAACTCATTCGTAATGAATTATGAATATATTATCTGTGAAAGTTGAAAGCTGAAACATTTCATTCATGTTAGATATTCTTTGTTATTGTTTGGTTACCTGGTAATGTTAATGGTTACAAACTGACAAGTACAAGTTACAACTTTAGTGATCAATGATGATAAATGTTATATATTGAATTTTGAAAGCTTAAAACTTTAAGATGCATGAATCATGAGACTCGATGTGTTGTATGTTACTAACTTATGGGCATGGTTGATGAAGATTATAACTTCTAGATGATTGATGTTATATGGTTCAATCCATGTTTGTATGCTTTTTATATCTAATTCATCATTCTTCATGCTTTTGTTGTATGCTTTTTATATCTAATTCATCATTCTTCATGCTTTTGCTCCCGAACTGGGAGCTTTTGAAAATGTCGCTCTCTGTTGCCACTCCCAAGTAACCTTGGTCCAATTCTTATGTGATTGATGTGTTGTTGTAGTAATGAATGTTTTTGACTGGCTAAATAATTGTTTAAAATTTGCATAATACTGATTCACCCCCCCTCTCAGTATTATTTTGGTTTCCAACACCATAGTACCAGGTTCATGAAAGGCAGAGGCCAAGATGCAACTGCAGAGAAATCCTAGAAACATCAAGTAATGAGAATTGCAGGAAGCCCAGGAAAGCAAGTTAACTTCAAGCTCATCACAGAGGACTAGGACCATCAGGACCCAAAAAGCTGTCACCACTCATCCTCCATTTTTCTAGATGTTATGGGACCTGTCAAGACTCAACACTATGTTCTACTCTACTCCCTTTGGATTGAAATGTAAAAATGGCCCCGACCATATAAAAGCAAATCAAAATTATATTTGTAGTTGGGACATGAGTAGGGTATGTAGGTTTGATAACCTTAGCGGTTTATATTGTAATTTGAACACCCTGAATTTTGTGAACAATGGCTTGCCAGTTTGTGGTTAATAGAATATTTTCCTTTAGCAAAGAAAACACAAGCATACACACTAAAACGATTTCAAGGTGCAAAGAAGACAATTAATTATGTTAATATGTCAATATTTATAAACGTTGGTTGTAGAGAATTAAGCAAAAAGCAGAAGTAACAAACAACATACATGTCACTAATTATCTCCACAAACAAGGTTGTTTATTTGCGACTTTTAACCCTAACTACTGAATTGTCACACTACAAGGCACATAGACTAAATGTCCAATATATATATAATCCAAATTGTTCACCTTTCAACTTTATGTATGCTTAAAAAAAAGGTCAATGCTAATTACCCAAAGAATCAGAGAGTATTTGAGTGAGCCTTGAGTTTGTGTAAGGTATATACTCTTTTTTTGCTGTCAAAGCTGATAAAACATCACCCACTCTGCAAATGCCAATTTAAAATATTTAATTTCTCATTCAGCATAATTCTAAAATATAATAGCAGTAATACAACTTAAACAATATCCAATGATCAAGGAAACAATAATAACTTAAAACTGAAGTGACTCACTTCATCTATCTATAGCATACAATGATATAGTTCAGGTTTTCATTGGAACAGTGTAGAAACATTAACATAATGTCATATAAGAAACATGTAGATTCTTATAAAAATTTTCAAATTACCAGCTGTAAAACACATACACCTTTACTTTGACAAAATATAACGATCGCAAAAACATTCTATTAGTCAAAACATTCAGGTTGCTTAGGTATGTCAGTTTGGGAATCGTGGTGTCCATAGAAATATAATTCCATTATTGGCTTCTAGAACCCCCACAAATTTATGTACATGGCCACCAGCCAAAATGCTTGAGATCCAACATTCCAAACCCACTGCTATCCCAAGTTGGATTCGTCACATGTAACATTTCAAGCTCGTCCAACTAGTCTGGGTCAAAACAACATTTGGCTTGCTGACATGTAGAATTATAGACCGATAGAACCATTTCTCACTATAAACTGCAAGCTAGAGAAGCAATGGAGTATTCGTTGCCTCATTGAGCACATCAATCAATTAAATTCCCAAAATAGCACTGGTTCTTTTCCATATGCCATTTCATCCCTAAATCTTTTGGACCTAATTTTAATGGTTTGTGCTTTATGGCTTCATCACCTGGCATCCTCAATCATGTAACCAACCACTCATCAACCAATTAATAGGAATGACACATATATGATGGAATACACCCTTCTATCACAGAATGTTGGCACATGATTAACACGTCATAATCTCAGAAAGCAACCATAGGGGTAATACACCAGGATATTTAATTAACCAACAATCTGAAGAGTGCAATACCACTTAATTCAAGTCATCAAACATGAATACCTGCATTAAGAGTTCTTATAGTTAACCTACACCAAGTCAGTTAAACTGAATAAAGACACTTAATTCCAAGTCACTCTTGCAGGCTGTAAATTTTATTCAAGGTTATATTGTTTTATACCATGAATACCTGCAATAAGAGTGCTTATGGTTAACCAACAGCAAGTCAGTTCAACTGAATTAAGACACAATTCTAAGTCAGTCTTGCAGGCTGTAAATTTTATTCAAGGTTATATTGTTTTATCACAGAGCAGTACCATCCTCACCCAGTAAAATATAAGCAATTATTTGGTGTCAAATACTTAGTGATATCCTAATCCCTTTGAGAGCCTAGGTGCTAAGTACTGTTAGCAAAGAGATTTCTAAATTACTATCTGGTTGAAAAAGATGAATCATCATAGAGAAAACCTGTGCAGAAACCTCTGGGAAATGACCAATCCAAGAATTGCCATTTGCTCAAAATGAAGATAATTGTATATATAAAAAGAGCAGTTCACATCCATTGTTTGACCATTAATCTAATATCATCAATCAGCCCCAGAATCCACATTTATATCCATAAAAGTTTAGCACTGCTTTCAGTGACCTTGCATGAATCAAAAATACCATGTTCAAGGGAATAATAAAGGCCAATCTCTCACCAAAAAAATCATTTTTATTTTGCAGTAGTCATTTCCTGTTTTCTCATAAAGTTCCCTCCCTGTCAAGGACATTTTAGAGAATACATTGTACTATACCCAATCATGGGCCAAAGAATGAGAAAACCAATTGCGAGTTTGTTGCCTCTCAATAGTAACATGGTACACCAAGGCTTCACAAAAAGAAGGTTAGGACATTGATGTCCGTGGATGACCAAAACTTCGCCAATGGAACTTATAAATTCAAAAATGGTTACTTGAAGTCAAAGATTTGCAACCCAAAATTAAAAATCAAAATCAAAATATCAAAAATCAAAAGGGTACCTGTACAATAATCATTAATGTCTCAAAATCTGATGCCAATGTAACTACAAGAGATCATATAGTGATCAAAAACATCGATAAATGCAGGCCTGCAAAAGTGAACTATGGCACTAACCATTCTGTCTATGATCCAAAACATAGCTTTATCCAGTCTGGCAAATATTTTTGAATGAAAAAAGGATAGCAAATGGAGTCTCACTCCACTATATCAGTGAGATCTCTCCATTTTATTGGCAGTTCTATCACTTTGGGACCTGGACTGATTCCCTGATGCTGAAACAGTCAGTGATAATGCCACTGGCATTGGTACAAGTTGCACCCTAAGTCTCATGGTTATGTTAATTCCTCCTAGAGTATCTTGCATTTAAAATCCATAAAACAATCCTCTAGAGGTATCTAATATATCATCAAGACATAATTATAGACAAGAGGAATTTGTATCCTTATCCTACTAATGAAGTCGGCTCTTGACATAAATGAAATTAATGTCCACTAATGACAAAAATAGGTCTATGGGACTCAAAACACAAGTAATAATGGCAAACGAAAGAGCATGTAGGGTCCTCTCCCAGAAAGAAAAACAAAAATAAAAGAACAGATAGTAACAAATAAAACTACAGCTGTACCCAGAATGAGAAAACCCCCAACAATAAAGTAAATTACAGACATGAAGAGGAAAACAAAGGGACCAACTCCAAGTAATGCCACAACGGCAAGAATAAATCAACCATACCAAAAGCAAGACAAACTGTAGGTTCAGACTCTTTCACATAAAACTCAATGCTATTTAATTGATATAATCAATCCCTCCGTCGGAGCCCAAAACCCATAACTATTATTCAGCCCGGGGAGATTAACTTCTAGAAAGACACACACATTATGCAATGGATAGTGGCAATCTGAAAATAATGCCAAATCTTGAAGTACTCCTGACTCAAACTCAGCTCACCCTGGCTACCAAGCAGAGTTAACTAGATCCCACATCTGTCTCTCTACCGACTAGTCAAACATGCCAACAGTCAGCCAGACCCGCAAAGTTACGGATTATTCACTGCCCGGTGAGTCTAATTCAGGGGCAGATGGAAAAACTATTCAGCATCAAATATAAATGCTCAAAAGAAAAAAGAAAACCCTCATTTTAAACAATTTCTTCCGCCAAATTTTTTTCAAGTGCAAGTCAAACTCTTTCACTGCAACCTTGCTGATTTGTTCATCTAGACGAGGTTTTGCATGGAAAACATTTTTTTGTAGCAAAGGTACTAACTGATAAATTAGATTCATATAATGCTGGAATCAGTCTCCCCAGTTACACACACATTGCAATAACCAATATTTTAAAATAATGTAAAATGTGTTCATGAGAACCCAACTTGAAATCCAGCCATTAGGATACCAATAAATAAGAACGCCTGTGAATTTTAGAATGGCACTCACTGGTCATTCCTGATTCTACAAATAAGTATCTTTTTAGCGTGACTGTAAAAGACAAGACCAAAGTCCAGATTTTAAACCATAAACATGAAATCAAGAAATAAAGATAAACTTTGACTTTGTATCTTGTGCATCTGTAATAGGTGTAACTTAAAAAAGAGAATAAGAAGATAAATCCAAGTATTGAGAAATCTGGAGATGCTTACGCTGAAAGTGATTTGTTAACATGCAGCAACTCTGTGAGTCGTTCACCACTTGCTTCCTCCCTAATCAGACGATCACTTCCAGCCATATCAACTAATGAAAGCTTGCTATATAGATCCTCCCCAGCAAGACTATTTGAGTAGTTTATATGGATTGTGACCATCCTGAGAATGTGAAAAGTTCTGAGAGTGTAAATCATAAAATAATAAATAATAAATACTAAAGCCCAAGCTATTAACTATGCATTTTGAAGAAAGTATTCAAGCTTATAATTGACAATATCAAGGAAAATAACAAGAGCTTAAGATGACTGCTCTTCCAATCATTTAGATATTTAAAGAAAGACATTTTGCGCCGGAATTATTAGATCTACACATGTTAACATGTAACATATATTCCCAATATTAAACACCAGTGGGGATATTCTAGTCATATAATGTCTAAGTATATTGATAAAGACCAAATAAGATATTTTTTGTCAAAAATCATAGGAAAGGCAATAAGACTAAATTTGAATAGAAAATATGAGACATAAGCAATATACAGACTAAACAATTTTATCATTGAAAGACTCATGAACCCATCCATTGGTTTTGTTATCCTATTTACAGCTTGGGAGGAGCATAATAAAAGGAAAACACCAAAGAAAGACAATGAGAATTGATCATTATACATAACATGGCTGCTCTTTGGATCAATGTTTTATTAAGACGCCATCTTGATAAAAATTATACAAACTTCCAGTGGTTCACTCAACCAGTTGTCACCAATGATTTTGACATTTTGCAAGTTCCATTCCAGCAGGTGCCCAGTTCAAATCCCCCTAGGTAAGGTGCACTAGTCTAGACTCTACACCAGTGGATTTACTTGGGATGTCATCAACATATGTGGAAAAGCATTCATTGAGTTTCCTGTTATAATCCAAATACCCAAAATATTATAAGAGACCAGAAATACATACCTTGTACCAATGTTTTAAAACTCCGACTCGGCCGAGGGTCAACTCCGGCTCCGACTCCAACTCGGTATCAACTCGGCCGGCTCAATTTCAATGACTCAGTCGTTGTAAAAAATACATTAAATATTTATTTTTTATAAAAACACATAATTTTAAAGATTTTCATTCATGTTTCCAAACACACAACATTAGAATATAGATAGAAGACAACATATGATCAAAGTAGGCTCATGAATATATCCATTATATCAAAATGACACCCAGTGCACTGTCCAATACATACACGATGATGATATAGAGATCAAAACAAAAACACATAACCAAGGAGGCTAGAAATGGCCTCTACAACAAAAGTTTGTGACCAGTATTACTGGCTACTGCTAGAGTTGCCAACATCATCTGGATGAGTGTTACTTGGGAGCGGGAGCGAAAACGGGAGCAGGAGCAACATTTTCAAAAGCTCCCGGTTTGGGAGCGAATTCCAGAGGAGTTCGACAACCAATGTCACTAACATCAAGGTACATAGAGGGATTGGTGCTCTTGACTAAATACGAGTTCCATACCCTAATACATGACAAATTCAATGGAAACATTGCAATCCCCCAATCCTGAAATCCTGAAAAACTGATAAGTCTGCTAGATTTTGAATGAAATCTAAAATTCTACTTTCTCCATATGAAATCCAATGAGGTCGGAACCACTCTCAAACATCCTGAGTCATTTCATGGTAATGTTAAAAATTTAGGAATTTAACATTACCATGAATAGCATATCAATACTAGGCATCAGAGTCAGACAGGGAAGCCCAGGGAGTCCCCAAAAAATAAAAATTAAAAAATAAAAATAAAATGTTTTTTGGGTTCACTGGCCGTTGTACGTAACCCGGTTGGGTTAATATGGACTCGGCCAAGCCGGCCGAGTTGTGTTGTGTAACAACTCGGCCGGCTCGATATTAACCCGGCTGGCCGAACCGGTTCAATGGCCGGGTCAGAAAATCCAAGGCTAGCTTGGACCAACTCAGCCGAGTTGGTTCCGAGCGGGCTGTTTTTTAAAACACTGCCTTGTACACTAATGTGACCGTGGAGAACATCTCCAATATAGATAAGTAAGATAAGTTACACAATAATTCGTCAAGGAATAGGAAAAGCTCCTCCAAATACACCAAATACATTCATAGATCAAATCACATCTCAATAATGACTACATGATCTCGAAATATACCTATTAACATATTGCACGTGTTCCATTCATTATTAGGCCGACCCTATTACATATGCATTTACACATTAGATGCACATTTAACTCCACATCTCCCCCCTCTTCCCCCCAACCCCCACGCTTGGAGTCATATCATATGTATTTAACCCCATATATGCCACCGCCTAGGGTTGTATCATAGTACCCTCCTTCAAACAGCTTTGTCCTAGTGTTATGCATCAACCAGAAGTACACAGTGTACACTAGCGTGCTTGTGGAGCACAACTCTAATATGGATAAGAGAGAGAAGTTACACGATAACTCCTTGAAGAATAAAAGGAAATTTTCCAAATACCCTGAATACATCCATACATCCAAATCACATGCCCCAATAATGACTACATGATCTCTATATATAATTATTTACATATTGTACATGTGGCCCCTTCATTATTAGGCCAACCCTATTACATATACATTTACACATTACATCCACATTTTACCCCATATATAAAAAACACATGTAAAACCAATACTCAACTAACTCCATGGAGAAAGGGGGCGGCCCTTCATCAACCAATAACATAAGACCATCCCTCCACGTGCATGCAGATGCTAGATCCAAGAAATAATGTATCACCACCAACCAATATGCCAAGTAAGTCATGTCCTAAAATAAGAGTATGAGAAGTGTGAAAACATCCCACAAGGCTAGGGCGTTCCATGGTAGGTTTCTCCATCAAGCAATACTGCACAAAAGTATGTAGAGGAAGGAAGCACTCATGAGGGTGTAGTTTAAACTTTATACCATAACACACCATAATATGCTTACAAACCCTCAACATGAACAAGGGCATTCACCTTAGGAACATCAAACCATGCTAGGCCATATTGAGTCACCCCAAGAAGTATGTCAAATCAGGCAACAGCAAGAGGACAATGCCAAGCGCTCTACATCATCACGAAACCAATGAAAATGTTCTAGAATGTTTGCTTAGCCCAAAAGTGATAGGGTATTCCATCAAGGTAGTCATACATCAACATGTATCATCAACCATCCACATAATCATAGGGGCTCCACAACCAAGTCTACTAGCATGACAGGAAAGCAATCACCAATACAAACAAAGCATCAACATCTTCAAGCTATCCATGATCTCATCAAGTGAAAGCACAACACTTACTCCATGCAAAGATCAACCTGTAAACCTGATTTTGTGATGAAAACCACTGGAGTATTGAAAACAATCACAAGAGTAGTGAAAACAATCACTAGTGTAGGCCTCATGCAAAATGAGAGATAATGGTAAGCATAATATTGTCAGCAAAAATGAGTATCTTCAGTCCACAGCCAAGAAAAAGATGGATGATCACAGCATTAGGACAAAATTGGCATGGGGGATCCTAGAAGTTTCAGGACCATGATGATGAACACCTCCTTCCAGGCAATACATACGAGGGAGAAGTTAAGAACTCTTCGAGCAGGGGCAGCAGAAGATATTCAGAATATATACAAACTAGAGGGCGACCTGCTCCAGAACGCAGTGCAGCTATGGTCATTTCTCAAGCTGCTTAAAAAATAAGATACAAAGAAAGTAAATACCAGCAATCAGAAGCCACGCAATCAACAGAGCCAATAGTTGGAAATGTTAATCCAGAAGGAAAGAAAGGTTATATTGTGTCCACCAGTATCCAAAAGCAGCTTAATGGGAGTGTGAATGTGCATCATAACATACCATCTGTTTAGAACTAAGGGAGCTGGGTCTCATGCACATCAAAGAAATTAAAACTTGAAAAATACAAACTAATTAGGTAGTTATTAAATTTTGAATACATATTCAAATGTATCTAGTATTGAGCCAAATTTTTAATCTATGGAAATTGTTAACACTGCATAGGATTAAAGACTTGAGTAAGAGAAAAAATAGACACCATATGATAGTTTTATTCATATTTAACTAAAGACCACAGTAGCGGATCAATGCAACATAGAAGTGCAACCAGTGTAAGTACATGGAAGATGTGAAAAAGCAACTCCAAACACAAACCTACAAAAGCAAAAGAGCTAAAAAGCAGGTAGACCATTTGACAATCTCACCCAAGCAAGAACCTCAACTTCTAGTAGTTACTCCAGTTCATAAATTTGGCTGCTTTCTGCCTCTTACTTTTAGGAATAGCTCAGTTTTTCTAGCTTAGATCGATAAGATTTTGGGCCACTGTTTAAATTGACCACCAGTTGCCAGAGTCTAACAGAAAATATGTAACCTGTTCCCTTTACTGGTTTATATAATTATATTGGACAAGAATCTAATTATATTTTTATCAAATATAGACATCATAACCATCCTAGCTCACATGTAGAGAGAGATTCTCAAAAACCACCAAAAGGAATGGTTTTCTTGACCTGTAAAAGATGAAAAGTAACAACATAGCTTTGCATTGTAAACTAAAGAAATGGTAAACATACATATGAGAATGCTTGCATCTGTCAGCAGTATTGTGTTCCACACCACGTTTTTGTAGTCCCATTTTTAGAACTCTTGCAAAGTCTGTTGGGTTTTCAACCTTCTCTTTGACAAGTTCTACAGAAGATTCAGCAGGGGCCATTTGTACAGTTGTACTTGTGCCACTCCCATCACAGCTATAGAGTAAATCATGAACCTGCATCCATTTCCGAACCATATGTTTGTTACTTGCACCTAAAATATCTCAGAGGAATAGATGTATAATAAATATCCCTTGATATGAGCACATTTACGGTTTGATATTGGGTGTGTGCAAGTGTAAGCTTCAGTGCATACAGCATCAAATAAACAAGTTCATGGACTACGATTTCAACTCCAAACTGATAAAGACAATAGATGTATAATGTACTTGTGTGTATTATTTTACACAATGAATGGAAAAGTTAGCAGCACTTGGAGTAACTGTCCAAAATCTCCCAAAGACCCTTCCAAGCTAACAGCTTTTCTTTACACAAGACAGGATAAAGGAATCCATTAGAAGAGAGAAAAAACAGTAAGCATGGTGTAAAGGTTATAGGACCCGCTCCATGTTAGGAAAAGTCATATTGTACTCTAAGAAAGCATGTTGAAGAAGATTACCAGCATTCTGCATACATAACATCAAAATTCTGATAGATCAATTGTAAAACAAGCATCATAATGTTTTCCATTTGTTGGCTGACTTGATTTGTATTTATTGTTTGGTGAGAACTCCTCAATCATTTTTCCTTTGTAATGTCAATTCTCATGGAGAGAAGAATGTCATTGACCATTATCCCTTGTTGAATAAATGTATCCCAACTGATTTTATACTGTTACGTCTTGATAGATTTCCTATCCTCTAGAATGTAATTTCAAATTTCAATGTCTTGAACCGGACATTTCGTATTACAGGTCCACATGGTCCAAATTACCAACACCTTATCTTGAATATACATATGTAAATGGAAAGTGAATGTTAGTAATAAATGCATAGGATTCCTTATTTCAAACAAATTTTTACTGCATAATGATATAATATGAAACCTTTTCATTGTGAAGCTCCAGCATAGTCACATGGAAAGTAAATGTAGAGGTAGATATGCTGTCGGCATTCGATAAATCGAACAGCTCCTCAAAGACTCTAAAGTACAGTCCTCGGTCATGACTTGGCCCTTCCTGCAAAACAAATAAGCTACATATAAAATTTTAAAAATAAAGACCTTAAGCAATCAGTGTTTGTTAGAAATAATCAGTGTCATTTGCACTGGAACAAGCATAAGTTATAATCAACGAAAACAAAATTTCCACAAGTCTGGGAACGATTATGCAAAAATTGAAAGAAATGCATAGTAGTATCTTATTTGTGACATATTTGTTCAACAATAACATATGGGAAGCAAATCTGAATAAAGAAGCTTTGAATAAGATCAAAAAAAGCCTATTCCTTGATATTTTGTACTCTATGGATATGTTTACAGCTGAATCTGTACATTTAAATGGCAATATACTTATCATTTCACAAAACAATTAAAAGAGAACAACTTTTCCTAACAACTTATATACAACATTTACCTAACAACAAATTATTGTATCGAGGATATTCTCTTATGCAAACAATCCACACTACACCTATAGACATTTTTGTTGGTTCTATAATGGATAGTATACAAGGGTCCACGTCAGTTTTGGCCTTATCGATATGTTTTGCCTTTAAGCATTGTGACTTGGGACATTCTAGTCAGAATATCTGAGTTTTCAACAATTTTTGCTTGCAGATTCTTCCATTCCATACTCCGCGGTTTGATTGAATCTTTGGTGTTTTATCCATGTTCCTTAAACAGTGTCTAGTTTCAGTATCCTTTTCATCATCCATCTATTATTAATAGCATAGTCTGTTAGACTATGATCATCTATCGTATAAGAGTTCCATGTGAACAAAATGTATTTATATATGTGTCTGTGCAAAAGAGAGACAGAGTGAGAGCAATCTTAGCAGAGCTCAGTTATGGCGAAAATGGAAACAGAATGCAACAGACTGCAAAGATCTGAAATCCAAACAGAAACCCGAGAATATGCAGAGGGCAATGAGGTGGGGAATCTGTGAGAGACTGACCATTGTGTGAGTTTTCCCTGACCCTGTTTGGCCATATGCAAATACAGAGACGTTGTACCCATCCAATGCAGATTGAACCAAAGGTTGAATCTCTTGAAAAAAGTCGCCTGCATCCATTTTTAAAGACAGAAGTGTTATACAACATATGAACTTTGTTTGAAAACGATTGTAAAAACTTCAATACTTGTGCCATTCTGTTTTCCTTGGAGCCTCAATGCCTCAAAAGCTAATACACAATATTTCAGGGATTCATTAATAACTATTGGTTCTTAATTATTTTACTTCATAAAAACTTCGCCACAGAAATGACCACTTACCAGACTATCAAAGAAAGATACATCAACTTGTAAAGTTAAAGGAAAAAATTGATTACCTTGGCCAACATGAGGCCCGTGCACTCTATCAAATTCAAAGTCTTTCTTGTTATCATTGAGTGAGTCTCCACCAGAGCTAACACGTATTGTGAAATCATCAGGGAACTCTATTGCACATGATCCCTCATGCTCAAACTGAGGGCGCACACGACAGAAAACACGTATATTGCCTGCGATCATTTGGAAATAGCTCAAAGCATGTTTACCTTCAAAGCTGCTGTAAAGTTTTGACAGAACAAAGGAAAAACAAGACTGGCCATAACTAGAAAGAGTCATGAAGAAAAGCATATAATTTCCCAGTTAATTTCAATACTAAAGGAATTAAAAAGAAACAAATCAGACAATAACCAGGCTATAGCCAATGATAAGATAACAGAAAAAGAAAATCCCATGTTGACTTCGAAAAATTTGTGATGTACCTTTGACAGCTATTAAATCATTGAACAACTTCTTCCTTTCTTTGATAAGAGGAGCAAGTCTGCCTTCAGTTTCTAAAGTAATCAGATCTGTATTCAGAAAAGAAAAAAAGAAAAACTGCATCATAATCTAATGTTAAAGCTCAACTGGCAATCACAATTATTGAGAAGCATTGAATGAAGCTATAAACAAAGTGTGGTGTCATATACTAGGATACAGTATCTCACAACTAAATAACAAGGATTACATATCAATCTAGAAGAAACTTAGCATCAAATAATCAAATTTTGAGATGGTTATAGAGAGAAGCAATAATTTGTCTTCATGCAAAATGAAATTATATTCAGAACAATCACATTGCTTCACAATGTGTGTGCTTCCTGTGGCTTACTTGATATCAGTATAAACAGAAATGAGGAACTGAGAGAGACAACTCTCTCAAGCACTGCCTCTGCATTAAGTAATAACATATATTTATAGTACAGAATAACTGGAGATTGAAGATAAAAAAGGAACAACTCTATATAACACTAATATAAAAGAAAATAATCAAAATTCATTTTTCTCATATATCACTAGAAAGTCCACTAAAAATATAAGTATTTTTAAAGGTCATCATTTCTACCCTATTTGGAATAAACTGTCCCCAATTTCTGTTGGAGATGTGGAAGCTACTCACAGGGAAAGCTTCTCCTTCAACAGATAATGTTGTAATTTCCTTCTTCGTGTAGTTCCAGTCCTTGTATTGAGCAATACTTAATTGGGGAACGGAGGTAGGAAATTTTGATTGCTTGGACCTTAGCTGAAACTCTTTACTGTGGAACAGAGCCTCAGAATGTTATACAACTAGATGTCCTCCCTGCTTGAAAATAACACTTATAGCAAGGGGCAGTGGTGTATGCCATGAATTGCAAGCATTGATGTAGAACAAATTGTGACAAGTAACTCCTGAAAGTCACTCTGTGCACCAATCTTCTTTACAATATAAATTGCAAGATTGTTCTTTTTGATTGTGGAAACCCATATGAACTGATAAAGATGTAAATTTGTATACCTTACTGTAGTTGTGTAGCTTGGCAGCCATCATATTTGGCCTTGTGTATTTAAATTTATATGGTGCACCAAGGACCCCTATTACCGCAAAATCTAGTAGGCCTAATGCAAAGCCTCACTAAGCAACCAAGGTCTTAAGGCAACAAAGAGATCAGCCACGACTGTCACCTCAGCAACCTCTCTCCAGCTATCTAGTGGTGGATGTTATCCCCACAAGGGAGGCTTTCCTAAAGAAATCACCCAGCAAAATCTTCAACAAACAAGGGCTCAAGAGTGTTATAAGATCTAACGGTTATGAAGGAAGGTACTAGCAAGGCCTTGATGGCCATTAAAAGAGATAGTATACTTTCCACCAAGCCCAATGGACTAGAAGAGAACTGTTAAAAACTAGAATTTTTATGATATGCAAATTTTCAGCATGCAAAAGCATCTAACAGCCAGGAAATAGCCTCTAACAGATAGATTCAACAAAGTATCAAAGCTATCAATGAATGAGCTAGGGAAAAGAAAACTCTTATGGTCATTAATGGTTTAACATGCATAAAAAAGCAATAGAAGCCAAGATGTTAATCCTAATTTGAGAATAAAAATGCAACAAATGCTACATTTTGCCTTTTCAATTTATTAAATTCAATTTTGATCAATAGAATAATGACATATGGATGAAAAATTACCATAACATACAAATTAAAACCAAGCGCACTCTAGCTACCATGAAATTAGGAAATGAAGTACAAATTTAAGATGAACACCACAACTAGACTAGTTCCTTCTCTCAGCCGGGAAATGGAGTCAATTAAGGCAAGGTCTATATGATAGAGGGCCTCAGATGAAGAGTGTGGAAGACTAAATTTCTGACCCTTTGATGACATCCCAGTGCCCCACTCCTTCGCTCTGCTCAACTATGGGACAGCGAAACATTACAATAGGAACAAAATCAGGGTCAGCTTTTGACATGTCTTGGTCGTCATCTAACGTTAATATTAGGGTTTTTGTATGCCCCGATTCTTGACTAGGGCTAGGGTTTTGCACACTCTAAAGTCTTCTTGAAGTACACACATGAATAGCTCCACACGCATGAGAAATGAGAGTTGACATGGCATTCAATTAGTACTACTACTAAGATTTTCAAAACATAGGCCCAGTTATTAGAGACATAAATTCCAACTATAAACTTTGAGTATTCTTTGGATCATTGGACAGCTCTTGACCAGTAGAACAACATCAAGGGGTTGGGAGCTTCGATCACAAGGTTTTGACTCCAAAAGTGATCATTCAATTCCCAAAAATAAAGGCTCCAAAAGTTTCAAGATCTCAAATGACCAAAACAACATTGGCCCCTAATGGGCCCAACAAGGCCATGGTTCTACTTTCCCACCAAAAAAAGGTACTATAAAAAATGACAAATTATATAGTGATCCAGTTTGGATCAATTTCATGCATTATTTTGTTTTATGCTTTCAAAGTGGCATCAAGCACTCCTACATCTTATTAACATTGATCATACTTCCTAGTCATTTGTTGGACAAGAATAGATTATCTTATCTACAATAGTATCACTATGTTGAGTATTATTTCAGCTTCAATAACTAATAATTGTTGGTTTAATTCTCTCCATGGCACCTGATTAGTGACTGGTGGTCATCTAATAGAACATGATCTAAATTTAAATATGCACCATTACTCCATAACATTAAGTGGTATGTTTGTGCAATCATTTAACTTGAATTTTATGTTTTGCTAGTAATATTCTAGTCATGCAATGTCCATTTTATGTAATTATCCCACACTTGCATTATGAATGATTACTTTATATTTGAGACAACGTTGACTTTCTAAGGATGTATGATATAGGTGAAACACTGAATCAAAAATTGAAGGTAGTGCCCTATAAAGTGGTTAACCTGTAAGGAAATCTGTGACAAATATTGGTTCAATTCATTTCTCAACTATGTAGGATTTAATGGAAACATGCAATTTGCATTATTGTTTAGAATATACCCTCATTATTTCTGTAATGTATTTTCATGAACACAACATTAGCACCAATGTTTGCAAAGGCTCCCAAAAATAAAAACTATCCACTCGTGCAACAGCATCAACTCCTCAAGAAAGCAACTACAAACTGTGAATATAGCTTTATAAGGTTACTTGTTTTATGCATTTACAAAAGTCGTGCAATGTAATAATTACAAAATAATTAGCGTAAGAGTTAGACTCTAGCTCAACAAAAGCTTGGCATAAAAGGGAAAAAATAAATAGCAATATTGTTCAAAATAAGAGTTAGTATGTTCCTCTTTGGGCTTTTAAATAGATGTCGTCCATTTTTCCCAATTACCTGAGTTGGACCTGTAGAGGAGGGAATAACTGTTGATTTTCAATTACAAGCAATAGAGATCACAATTTTTCAAACTGATAACTACTTCCAATGATACAATTAGACTTATTTAGTGCATTCCAATCATTAAGCAGTTACACATGAAAAATTTCAACCATTAACTTCTTCACTAGAGCAATAGAGATCACAGTAAAACAGTAAGACAAGAGACACCAGAAATTAGGTAAAAGACCAGGGCAAAACCCACAAGGGAAAAACCCAGCAATCTTTCCTTGTGAGAGAGAGTTCAATTCATCAAAATGTACATCAGAATATTCCAGTCAAAAACAACAATCTCTGACCTCAATAAATGCCAAGTTAAATCAGTCAAATGAGATAGAAATAGTCAACACTCATCCAAGTCAAAGTCTGCAACAGAGGGGCCGAATTTCAGCCTGAGGCAGCTAGTCAAAGGGCCAAAATTCAGCCTGCAACAGCACAGTCAAAGCTTTGTAAGGTACCACAGTTGACCTGCAGTCAACACTCACTCAATGGCCCAGAACAGTGATATATCTCAAGTCAAACCCAGTCAACAAGTCACAGATAAACTCGGCCTCCAAGATTAGTCAAGAACTCGGTCAAACAGCAGCAGATAGTCCCAAGTCAACGTTGGTCAAAGGGAAGTCAAATAGCTGGTCAACGCAGAACGAATCTTCTCCTTCTCCCCGCACATGTGAACAGAACTGCTAGTTTCAGATCGAATGGATGAGATGGATGGATGCCAAAGGATGTCAAATGAACTCCAATTTATATGCATGCTAGGAGGAGGATCTTGACCTTGGGGTCAAACCCATTCAAAGAGTGGGGCCGACTTGTGCAAATGGCCCCAACTTGGTCAACATATAAATTCATAATTTCTTCTTTGATTTGCCAATGAAAATACTGACCATAACTACCAATTTTCAACAATAACCGACAGGTACACACAGGCCAGGCTCACTTTTGGAAAGTCTCAGCAAAAAAGATTCAAAGTTGGGACTGAGTTTACACAATTTTGAAGCAAAGCTGAATAAGCTTTGACTCGAGAGTCCTCAAAGGACTATGATTTCTTCAGCTACACTTGTAACAACCTAAATGACATGATGTGGTTATTTATTATGAAGCAAAGGTGTTTGTTGTTGGACAGTGCATTGCAATCAAAAACTAAGGGGAGAAGTTCTTTTGAAAGTTGCTTCAAGGAACACATCTTAAGGTTGAGATCTACACTAAATAACTTGGATTTTCTTCCACTTAGATGCTTAGGCCTAAGGGATATCTATTTTGCCATAATCCACTCAAGACTTGCACCTGACCTCATCCCCTTTTCACATGCCATTCAAGTGGGAAATATTACAACAAGAATGGAACCCTATTTCACAGCTTGATATTCCGCCAACATCACTAGTGAACAAAGGATCCTTTGTTAGGGAAAATTTATGTTGAAAAACCGAGTCCCTTCAAATTTCAGCCATCTATCAATAATTTATCACCTTTGGGCTCCCTTCTAACCTTTGAGTTCTCATAAGAAAATTGTTTTCTTCTAACGTCCTAGATGACAATATACATTTTGAATGAGCTACATTGCTAAGGTGTTTTCTATTTGGATATTACATTGCATTAAAATTTGAAATCTGGAAAGGGGTAGTTGAATATTGAATACCAAGATGCTTTCCTAGTCCATCTTATATAAATGATACAACGCATCTGCACTTCGCTAGTTTTCCATATACCCAGCAATCTGATTTGCACTTTATCTAAATTTTACACTCAGAAATGCAAACAGAGAATGCTGATCTGAAATTTAAAATGCAAACACAGCTGAGTATCTAACCATAGCATGCACAACAGAAATTAAAACTGAAGACAAAACACACACATAAGAATTGGACACCAAATATACCCACGAAACCCCAACTCTGGGGAAAACCTGCAAATCTATGTTCTTCTTTATTGCTCAGAAAATTCTTCAGGAAATTTACATCTGGGTGAAAAACTCTTTCTTCTGTGCCCTACCCTCCTGATCAGCTCCCTCTCTTAGCCCAATATTTCCTCAGGAAGTGTCATGGCCTATATGGCCTGGCTGTAAGACTGGTCTGAATGGTATGGCTGAGCTATACAGACACCTCTGCACCCCACAGAAAGACCTCAGCCTGCTGCTGATTCGATGCCCAGGCCATACGGCCCCCTATTCTCAACTTGGACATTGAACTTTTTGCTAAAGGCTGAGCTGAACCTGCTAAAAAACAATTTTCCAAATCTGAGCACTAGAACAATTGTTGATGCCAAATCGATCTGCCTCACTTCCACCCTTATCTCACTTTATAACTTGACTTTGGCCTTCTAGAAGCATACAAGGGCTGAGATTGCCTCTTGAGCTTTCAAGATCAAAGATCAAAGGCCAAGATCTAATCTCCTGTTGACTTGGTACTTTTAATTTTTCGTAAGTCAACAATAGGAAATAATTTAGTTATTAAAATAATTCTAGCAAAGTGACTGATCTCTGATTTTATGAATGCCTTGGCACCTAGGCAAGTGCGAAATATTTCTTACCCAACTTATCTCTAAAGTATACAAACTTTCTTCTAGGCAAATCCTTGGTCAGAATGTCAGCAACCTGCTCTTCAGTTGAGATGTACTAGAGTCGAATTGTACCTTCCTCAACAACCCCATTGAGGAAGGTTGTTTTTCCGTCCATCTAGTGGATCTTTCACCCCATCTGCACTGCAATAGATATGACAATCTTGATGGAGGAGTAAGAGGCTATAGGGGCAAATGTCTCATCATAATCAATGCGCTCTCTCTAGGATAATCCCTTGGACACAAACCTTGCCTTGAACTTCTCAAAGCTCCCATCAACTCCATGCTTGATCTTATAGATCTAGCGAGAGCCCACCACTGATTTACATTCTAGCCTCGACACCACTTCCCAGACATCATTTTTCATGATGTAGGTGTACTCCACCATGTCATCTCTCCACACCTATCATGTGGTTACCTCACAATAGCTAGAAGGCTCAGCCTCCAACAACTGTCATGAGTACCATGTACCCTTTGTACCTTTATGGAGGTCTACTCTCCCGAAATGAAGTACTAGGAGCACCAACTTGCTCCTGCACCTCTCTAATCAATTGATCGGACCACTTAGCCCTCCTTCTCCCTATGTTGGGAGTCAATGGCTAAGTGGGCTCCACTCGCTCCTCCTCTTGTATGTCACTCTCATCCTCATGTTACTTGGCCTATCGATCATCATGTACATTTCCTATTTGAGGAGCTAGGTAAACCTCCTGCATGGGAGCTAGTTGCTCCTCCTCCTATACTGGAACCAGCTTATGATCCAGAGACTTCTTCATAGCCCTTTCCTCCTCTAATTTTACAATCCTCTAGATGAAAGTTTTCCTAAGTGCTGGTACATAGATCCTATAAGCCTTAGAAGTCTCATTGTAACCCACAAAGATGCCTTTCTCTGCGGTGGGCTCCAATTTTGACCTCTTCTCTATTGGTATGTGAAAGTACACCAAACTACTATATATCTTTAAGTGTGATATGTCTTGCTTCTTACATAGGAAGGCCTCCTCTAATGTAACTCACCCCAACACTCAATGTGGGCTCTTGTTCTGCAAATAAACAACGGTGTTGCATGCTTCTACCCAAAGACACATGGCAGCTCCTAGTCATGCAACATAGCTTTGGTCGCCCCAACAATGGCCCAGTTCTTGTGCTTTGCCACCCAGTTCTATTGAGGATTGTATTGTGTGTTCAACTCCCTCTTGATGCCCTCCTTGGCACAAAAATCATTGAAGGCATTTGAGGTGTACTCCCCTCCATTATCTGACCTCAACTCCTTGATTTTCGTGCTAGTCTAGTTCTCTACCAAGGCCTTGAATTCCTGAAACTCGGAGAAGACCTTGTCCTTTTTCTTCATAAAGAAGATCCAGGTCTTTCTCGAATAATCGTCGATAAAGATGACATAATAGATGTACCACTAAGGGATACTGAAGACATGTGGCTGCAAACATCTGAATAAACAAGGTCCAAGGTGCCCTTGGCCTTGTTATCACTGCTAGGAAATGAGGTCTTGGCATACTTGCCAAGTGCGCAACCCTTGCACACATCATGGTAATTAATGTTGCACAATGGCAACCCAATCACTATTTCTCTAAGAATCTTCATCATGTCATGGTGCAGAAGCCCCACGTGCCTACGCCATGACTCACCAAGCTCCCTGCTTGAGTCATGGCCCTCTCTTCTTATAAGTGTTGCGGCTGTGTGAAATGGTAACATGAACAAGTTCTTTTGTTTGATCCAAATCTGCTTGCCTACTTTGGAATTTGTGGGCCTGATGTAGACCTTTCACTCTTTGAAGGTCACCTCGTACCCCTTATCCTCCAATGTTGAAACTGAGATGAGGTTTTTCTTGAGACCAAGAACATAAAGCACATCGTTGAGAAACAAGGATTTTCCCAACTCCGTCTTGAATCTGACTGTACCAAGCCCCTCTGCTCGGTACCTCCCATCGCCTCCCATCTCTATGTGAAACTACGTGTCTTTTTCCATCATCTTGCAAAAATAGTCTATGTTTCTCGTCATATGACAAGAAGCTCGAATGTCAATGTACCAAACATTGGTACCCACTAAACTCGCCATGCAAGCGATGTGAGAGAACTACTCAAAGCTGGATAAAAATTCATCGATCTCTGTAGAGGCTAGTACTTCGTTCTTCTTGGACCCCTTCTTCCAATTAGGGCACTTAGTAGCATAGTGCCCAAACTGATGGCATGAAAAATGCTTGATCTTTCCAAAATCCTTCTTCTTCTTCTCACCTTTGGAGCTCAACTCATTTCCTCCACTACCCTTCTTTCCCTTCGACTTGCCCCCTTTGCCAGCTAGGGCAAATTTTTCCTCAGTCTCAACCTTGGCATGAGACCCTAGCAATGTATTCCTTTGAAGCTCCAAATGGACAAAATCACTCTAGAGTCGGTCCCAGTCTAAAAGCTTCTCCCTGGCACATACTCCATTCACAAAAGACTCACAAGGTTTGGTGAAACCCATCAGGGCACAATGCACCAACTCTGTATTTGGAGTTGTTTCCCCCACTCCTACTAATTCATCTCTTTGGTGAACTTAGTGAGGGAAGACACCAAAGTGTCTAACTTGGTCATTTTGATAACCCTCAATTTGTCTTTCAACATCATTTTTCTAGTCTCGCTAGTACTCTGATAGAGACCAACAATGGCAGTCCAAATTGCCTTGGTTGTCTTCTTCCCAACAAAGTGGGGAATGATGTGGTCTTTGACTCCCTCCAACAAGATTCTCCTTGCCTTAACATCTTTCTTATTGTCCTGGGAAAACTATTGAGGATTTGTGGACAGAGTCGAGACATTGTCCACGAAATCCCAAATGCCCTGCTCCTCAAGCACCACGCCAATCCTTTCTCTCCATGGACAATAGTTCGACGCACCCTCTAATATATCCTCAAAGTGCAACCCTTAGCACGCCATGTCTGTCTACAAACCCTAATTTCCAAGTCGAACAGGTAATATTTGTCATGTCTCTTCCTAAATTAATTTGAAACAAGACTAATTATTGCATTTTGGGGCCCAATTTGGGAGATAGTGGGGCTCATTCGATTTTTAATAAGAGATTAGACTTAGGAGAAGTTATTTTGTTGTGGTTAAATTACACACGGGGACCACCCACACTAGGGAAATACGCACTCCCTAGTTCGGTTTGCATGGAGGTGGTTAAGTTAGGGCCCACGATGGAAGTAACATTGGAGGGAAAAATGCTCCACGAAATCTATATAAGGCAGCCTCCTCATTTCATTCATCGTTTGGCATATCAATTTCTCTTTGGTTGCTTGAATTGCTTCGTCGAGTTACTTGTTGTTCAGCACGAGTTCTTCAAGCGAAGAGCTCACCCTTTCTTCGAGGGACTTCGAGTGCCACCCTAGGAAGGTTTTTCTTCATTCTTCCGTAGGAGGATTCCATTGTGGTTTCCAGCAGTTGCATTCACCTCCAGGTGGTGCGTATTATTGGAGGACGCAGTGAAGAGAAGGTCAAGTTTGCTTATGGTGTCTTACAGTGGAGTTTGGTTGGGAGATTTTCCTGATAGGAAGCATAGGAGGTTTGTTGTCAATTTGTATAGTTTAGGAGCTGGAGGAGTGTGCTTCTTTGCAGTGTGATTTTTGCACTTTCTGGGCCAGCGCAGAGGCAGCACTTGGTGCACACGTGGGAGGTAGAGTATCAGTGTTTGAGGTTGAACTTTGTCGGGGAGGTTAAGGGAAAGGAAGTACTTGAGGAGATTGCTTCATTTTTAGAGCTTGGGATGAGGATTTCGTTGGGGTTCCTTGCAAGCCATTTTCTGGAGCAACTTGGAGGGCGTAGGGCATATTGGAGGCCAAATTTGGGAGTTTGGATTCAACCCAAACCCTTTCTGGGTTTTTTTGGGTTTTTGACAAGGATCCTAGATATAAAGTTTCAGCATTTTCTTAGCACCAAAGGTCGGGTTTTCAGCCGTATATTTGTAGCAGACAGTGCAAAATTGTTGGGGATTGCACAGTGCCTTTAGGGATCGATTTTGGGAGTCAAAATCAGGCCAAACCATTTCTGGATTGTTGTGGATTTTGGTCAAGAGCTTGGGGTTGAATTTGTAGCATTTTCTAAGCAGTGGAAGTGGAGTTTCTTGTAGTTCCTTTCTAGCCAGCAATGCAGTTTTCTAGGCAACGCAAAGCATTAGAGGAGCAGACATTTTCTAGTACTTGATATCATTGTCTCATCACTTGGATTCTGTCACGCTTGCCATTGAGGCAAGCCCAATTGAATTCATCCATACTATTGTACTTGCTCCATTGATTAATAAAATGGCTCAGCGCGTTCTACTTCTGGAGTTTTTATTAGCATGTACTATTTGTTAAAAATTTATGTGTTGAGAATCGTTTTTGCTTTATATATCACAGTTTGTTTAAGTTAGGAACATTACAATGGTATCAAAGCTATAATCTTGGCTCGGCCAGTGGGAAATATTAGAATCAAACAATATGGTGGTAACCTTGAATGAGGTGATTAGGTTGCAACAAATAATGGTTGATGTGGGGGAGAAGTTGATTCATTCCACAATTGGAAATCCGGATATGATTACAATTGATGTGGAGTTATTGGGAGCAAACTGGAGGGCATGCAAATCACTGGGTCATGGCATTCAAGTGTCCCTCTCTTTTTGGGAATTCTATGAACCAAGGGGCATGCACAAAACAATGGAGATTTAGTGGGATTTTGCAAGGATGATGAGGAGTATTAAGGAAGAAGATGAAAGAGTAGTTGAAGGAGCCATGGTTAGCAAGGAGACAATTGAGCATACACCTATTGATGAGGTGCAATCCATTGTTGAGGTATCCATTGATGAGGTATCCGGGGTTGTGATTGAGTTCTCAGGTGATAGCAACGCACCACATGTTGGTGAGGTGCTGGAAGACATCTCCACCATTGTTGAGGAGTCGATAACTACAAAGGCCTCTAGGTCCATGACAAAGTTTCCGAACGACAACCACCTGCAGTTCATTGGTGAGCATGTCTTGTGTGTTGGGCTGTCTATGGAGGAGCAGTTGAAGGCTCATGTTGAGTCCATGATGGAGGAGTATGTGCAGCTATCCTTTGGGCTAGCCATTGATGATGGGCAACAAAGAGGCCATGCGTCGAGATTTTAGCACAGTTCGCTTCAGAGGCACACTGATGGGATCTACAGCATTATTATCCCACCCTTACGCATTGGGTTGAGGGAGGCAGAGTTGTCTAGACATACTCGAGGAGATGGATAGGTTAGAAATACACTACATCATCTCGCAAGGCTTGTTCCTTCTATAGGGAATTGTACATTCGATCCCTCCTTTGGGATTGGATGGCGAGAGGTATTACTCTGGTACCCAATCGACCAGGCTAGGCGGTTGGATACATCCATGGCCACAGTTCAACAAAGGCCGAGGATTACCAGAGGGACTCGATGGCCAAGTTGTTTTTGGGATCCAGATGGGATTTCCCATCATATCATAGAGTTGTTAGGTGATGGTAGTAGCTATGTGATGGATTTGACACTTGGGAGCACACATTTTCAGATCTCCACTCAGCACTAGTAACAGGATGGTTTGACAGGCAAGCAGACAGATTTCATAAGTTGTCTTGGCATATTTATTGTGCGTGGAGTCACAAGGTGATTAGCTTACTCTGGCAGGAGTTGGTAGGAGGAGGTCGCATCAACAAGCTATCAAACAGGGCATTGTATGGAGACAATGCTCTCTTATTGGCATATGGGAAGCAGGAGCTACTGAGGCTAGGCACAGTAGTATCACTCCCATTAGCTTGTGCAGAGTTAGGTCGCTTAGGTATATTTGGGCAGATGAGGAGATATAGCTCACATCGTGGAGGGCTTACCAAAAGAGTGGTAGTAGAGATGGTGATCCTGAGAGGATGCAAGATGTTGCTTATGGACTCAGTCTTTAGACCTTGATATCCAGGGTGTATAGGGGTATGCAGCGGTGCACAACAGTATGCGAAGGAGCACAGAGGTGTGCAGTGGTGCACAGTGATGTGCAAGGTTGCATTGTGGTGTAGGAGGAGCGATTCACATATTAGTGAATTACCTCATAGAGTGAAGGACACATTAATACATGAGGGATACCAGTTGATCAGGGATGATGCATTAGCATGTAGCAAGGTCGGGCAATGCACAAAGACGTGTGATTGGGTGCAGTTGTATGCCAGGAGACATAAGGATACATGGTTATATGCAGTAGTGTGCGAGGTTGCACTACAGACTGAGTGGGTGCTACCAGCAAGGAGATTTCTTGACGAGGATGTCATGCATGTCAATGGTGTGGACATACGCAGGTTGGGAGAGCAGATCGGCCACAAGATGGGCTGGGAGCATCCATGCAGGTTCTTGATCTTACCCATCAGACCCATGCATCTTCCACTCGTTGGCACCACATGCAGCTGAGGGGGGCCCTGTGTTCGATCTAGACCCACAGTGTGGATAACAGGACTTGGGATATTTTCCTGAGACGACGCTATGAGATTCAACGCCTTAGGGGCACGATAGGCATTCTCCAGTGGAGGAGTTAGGTCAGTGTGCGCGTTGACAACCACAGGCTAGGAGATAAGATGACCTGGGGAGTTGGTCACGGGGGAGATATGTGCCACTCTTTCCATAGGACATGTCGAGACCCTGCATGAGCAGGGGATACCATGTATGATTGAAGAAATTTTCCAGTGGGTGTCCGAGCTCCAGACATAGTATTGGTACACTACCGAGAGGGTAGATGGCAGACTTAATGGTGATGTTTCGCAGGAGCAAGATGGATCCACATACATTGAGTCGATTGCGAGTATCGGAAAATTCTCTGCATTCAGGGGGTAGCTATTTGGCACATGCGGTCTCCAGTGGTCATCAGTACTACACAGTGGCAGACACAGGGAAGTTTAGCATGCATCAAATTAGTTAGTGATATATGGAGCATATATATTGATTGCACGCAGCGATCAATGATGGGGCATGGATGGATTCCAAAAGTGGTCAGGGATATGTCGCAACATGTCTGGCTATGGGATCTAGGGATCCAGTTGGTTGATAGATCACTATGTCTCATGATGAGCGGAGTCATAGCAGAGAGTGACCTAGTTCACTTTTGGGTTGGCACATGGGGTTACACAGAGGCCTTCATCGACTAGCAAGGCAGGCTTTCTCTGTTGCTGCACAGGTTTGGAGCTAGATTTGTATGGGTGGGCTTTAGTGTCATGGAGATGTCTTGGCAAGATGTGTCACTCCTTTATCAGTATTCCGCCATCAGGTTCCAGGAGAGGAGGATACAGTGTACGCACGATGGGCAGTCTGTTCGAGCCAGAGTGGCACAGCAACAACATAGTCGCACCCTTTTGAGGCTAGCATGGGACCCAGGCATCACAGTACTAGACAGCTCAGCGACCATTACGGGTGAGTTGGCTGCTATAGGGAGAGGTCACTCAGATCTTCCTTTAGGCTTTAGCAAGTCACCGATGACGTGGGGGACTTCTAGTATTTATACCGGACAGGATAGTAAGTGAAGCAAGGGGTGCTCCATGTTGATCAAGTTGGCTTGGGATCCTGGTATCGAGGGACTCCTTCACTATAGGATAGTACAGCGATCAGGGATGATCCAATGACATATTTGGGAGCATGGTGAAGTTTGCAGCAATAGTGGGGATACAGAGTTAGAGAGGACACTTGTTCAAACACTGCTTGAGGACAAGCAATTTTTGGTGCATTGGAGGAGCTTGTCGAATGAGGATGCTACTTGAGAGGGTGAGCACATACTTGAGCATTCAGCACTCAAGTTGCTTGGGGGCAAGCAACATTTGGGAGGGGAGGATTGTCATGTCCCTTCCTAAATTAATTTGTAACAAGACTAATTATTGCATTTTGGGAGCCAATTTCGGAGATAGTGGGGCCCATCAATTTTTATTAGAAGATTAGTCTTAGGAGAAGTTATTTTGTTGTGGTTAAATTACACAAGGGGCCACGCACACTAGGGAAATACACACTCCTTGTGAAAATTCTTGAATCTAACACATCAGAAACCCCTACTGCGATTATTGGTTTACAATCTCCTACTTGTTCTTTACATTAACAAGTTATTTAATTGCATAAACATCGAAGTAAACACTATTGCAGCGTTCACAAATATACAGATCGTGCACTGAAATAAACTAAGACAATAACACAAGGGACACCATTATTTTTGGACAACTGTCCCCCGAAAAAACCAATTCGGGAGAACCGGTGCAGCATATAGAGGGTTTGTATTATTAAGCAGATTCGTGAATACAACTAGGGTGCCAAAAATGGCTCACCCAACAAAGAAATCCTTGCCAGTAGTACCTCTATCCGGAGACGGATATTTAGGCAAATCAACAAACGGATGATCAAACCCACAACGACTCCAACTGTTTCTTATGCTAGACAGCGCTCCAAGCACTGCTCTGGAACTGTGTCACTCCTCCAAGAGCTAGGTCACCCTCTCTCGACTCAAAATTTGTTGATCTGCTCCCAGTCTGCCCCATAGTTGCCAAGTACCAAACATTCAACTTCCCTCAACATTCTTCATACATTTCCATTCAAACAGTTGAACTTGGTTCAACTATCATGATGTATTCCTAAAACATCTTTCTAGGTAGCAAAATAATATGTTAACCAATAACCAACAATAATCAAAAATAGACTTACCTCCTCATGATGACCTTCTCGTCCAGACATCAACATCCTTATGATCCACTTCCACTTGAATCTTCCTTCATGCATTAGAGTGCCCAAAGATTGAACTTGATTACCAAGTTAGAACTTTTTCTTTCGCAAATTATACTAGATGCTAATCATACATAATCTAGAGAAAGTCTTATTTCTTTATTTATTCTTAAGTAAGTTGAATTCTTCCTTTTAAGCATCATATAATCATACAAAGCACGTTACAAGATTTCTCCACATGTGAATCTTATCCAAGAGTTACTTTTGATATGCATTCCTATGCTTCTTATTCCATCATCTAGCTATGAACCTACATCTTAACCCATTGTATTCCTTCATCCCTTTAAGACTATTGTTTACATACAGTATGGAATGTATATTACCCTTGTAATAATGCTTCTTCCAAGAACCTTTCAAAATGATGGTTCTTCCAAGATACTGACGATACACCTAATCAAGATGATTGCTTCTAACATAATGTTAGATAATGCCTTGATGAACAATATGCAAAATGGTCTATCTTTCTATTTTTAAAGACTAGATGATTTCTACAAAGCAACTTAACCAAGTAGACTCTACACATGCTTCTCTCTATGATGTTATGCAAAATCAAGATTCCTTTTGAAGTAAACAACAATGCATGCTATCTAAGGGAAAGATTAATCCTCATAAAGAATTTGACAAACAATGTGCCTTCTTTAAGAGTAAAGATCTTTCACATCTTCTTTCTTCGACTTCTTCTCAGGTTCTCCTGTTTCCTCAGTTATGTGATCCTCGCTCCATTCTTTTCTCTTGTTGTTATGTTGGCTTGGACAGTCTCTCTTAAAGTGTCCATATTCATTGCACTTAAAGCATTGAACCTTGGACATATCATTCTTCTTGGACTTTCCAAACTTTCCCTTCTTTAGCTTCTTAACTCGAGCTAGAAAGGCTTGAGACTATTCATCTGATCGAATGTCATATTTTACCTTGATCCTAGATTCTTCCAAAATGCAGTGAACCCACAACTCATCAAAAGGAGTTGAATCTTTCTTTAGAGTAGATGTTTGTTGCAAAGCTACCCCATTCTGGTGGCAATGCATTTAATACACATATGGTCGTTTTTGAATCAAAAATTGTCTCTCCAAGCCCATGTAAGTGATCTCTTAATTGAGATATCTTCATTAAAAAGGATGCCATGTCCTCATCATTTGATTTCTTCATCTTGTATAGTTTATTCCGCAAAGACATCTTGTTTTCTAATGTACTTACAGAGTACAAGTTCACTAGCTTGTCATACAGAGCCTTGGAAGTTTTCAAATTTTCAACAAATGGAACAAGAGGATCTTTAATGGATTCAACTATGATCCTCTGTGCCCTTACTTCCCCTTTCTTGTACTTTGCTAGTTCTTGAGTCTTGTCTTTGCTAGGTTGGGTAATTTCGCCAGATACATATTCCATTACATCATGTTTTATAAGTGCCAAGTCAATCCTTTTCTTCCATGCTAGGAAATTTGATGCTCCAACGAGCTTATTGCTCTCCTTGCAAAAAGAACTCATATGACCTGTAGATCCAAACATGGAGTAATAATATGATACTTATTTGATGACCAAGATTCACCTCTTCCTTGATGATGTCTCCAACTTTCTTGATGCCTTCAAGACCTTTGAAGAAACTTCAATAATCTCCTTGAAAGATGTTTCCTAAGACGACTCCAACAACAACTTTCAAGAATGATGAATGATACCAAGATCATTTTTTATGCTTCCTTCAAAGATGCCTTTCAATGGGCCTTTAAATAGATCTCCTTCTCTCAAGAGACAACATTTCTTGTAGTCTTCTTCTCAAGCTTTCCTTTGATGAGAGCTTGATGTAGTCTTGATCTTCTTCAATGTAGAAACCCTTCTTCCATATCAATAGGTCTTCTATTTCTTTTCTTCCACAAATGATTCCCCTTGACAAGCAAGCCCTTCGTTGTGTCCACAAGATGATTCATTCAGCCGCCTTCTTGTTCACCTTAGCTCTAATACCATGTTGGAAAATTCAAAGTGGCAACTTATTAAAAAAAAATTCCTTAACCTTAATATTTGCTTGTGAACTTGTTAAACTTGTTAGTCTTCTTATGTTCTTTATTTAGATATTTTCATCAAACAAATATCAAGAACAAAAATAGTAGCAACAGGACGCTAAAATTAGGCTCTCAAACAGGGCAAAACCCCTCCAAGGGGAAAACCCAAAAAACCCTTCTCTTCTTATAGAATTTGCTTTCAGTGAGACAACAAAGACCCAAACCCTAGACCAAATCCTCTTGCAAGTACCAAGTCAACCCTTCTAACAAGTCCTTCCTTGATCTAGCATCAAACTGCAACTTTGACCTCTCGGCTTCAATATTATTCCCTCAACTTGCAACTTTGACCCTGTAGCAACTACAAAAACCCTAACTCAAGCTTTGAAGAGGTCTTCCTTAATCAAGACATCTCCTTCCAAGGTCAATGAAGTCAAAACAAAATATCTTGCTCTCCTAGCTCCTTGACAATGCAATTCGCCCTACTGCAACTCCAACTTGCAATATCGCCCTTATTGGAGCTGCAAAAACCCTAATCCTTCGCACATGTGAGAGAGATAGAGCCCAAAAACAAGTTTTTGTCCTTCCTTTCTTCTTCTAGACCTTTGTTATCTTCTTCTTCTGCTTCTTGGCTATAGATTCGAACTTCCTTCTTGAAATCAAACTTGTGGGTAGATCGAACTACTCCTTTATATAGCCTTTCCAAGGGGTCAAACTCCCTCCTTTAGGCCGACTTGACGCTGGCAGGGCCTACTTGTACTTTTGGAGTTTCTAGGACTTTCTAGACTCAAAACTAATTATTTTTTCAATTACATTTTGCCCGGAAGGGTCTTATAAACATGATGCTAACTCTTTTGACTCATGACGATAAATCCAAAGACCTAAAAAACCCTGGAAGCATGAAGAACATGCTTTTACCTAGAATACCATCAATAAGAAGCATGAAACCTGTGCTTTAATAATAATAACTTTTTCTTTTCTTCTTTTGTTTGTTACATAGGATACATATTGAAATGAGTACAACAACAACTATAAAGACCAAAACTAGTTACATTTTCAACAAGGACAATACAAGGGTTCTTTTTATGGATGGAGCATCAAGTACTCTAAGAATCGAGTGATGGCTAACAAGGGGGGTAGAGCTCATGCTAGGCTTTTGTCAACACGCTAATTCATGTCCCATCCATCTTTTGCATTTTATCTTTTTCTTTCATTACGGCTTTTTCTACTTTTATCTTTCTTTTAGTTGCACCAACCTCCAGGACAAAGATTTTTAGCCCAAAACTAGGGATGAAGATGAGAGGGTGCCAATCCACATGACCAATGACCACTAGCCCAAAAAATCAATACGGAATAGAGGAAACGATGGAAAGTGTAAAGTGTGGAATATTACAGGCACGTTACTTCAATCAAAGTCTCCCTAGTAGTGTCCTTCTTATAATCCTAAGGCCTCAAAGGAGGTCCCACTGGACTAAAATCAAATACTATCCTCCCAAGTGAAGTGAGGGAACAAGAATAAAGTCAAGCTCAGCCAATCATTCAGATCATCCCTTGATTCATATTAGTATGCCCCAAGACATTAAGTAAAAGCAAATGATTACAAAATGGTTAAAGTACCTATCGATGGATGACCCACTTCCATTCAAGAAGGAATGTTAGATTGGAGAGAGAAATCTAACTGGAGCGATCTATGGAGGATATATGGCATCATGTCATGTGTTGATCAAAAGCATTGTTGGTTCGTTGTCTATCCAAGGAGGAGAAAATTTTCTTTTGGGGGTTACCCACTTTTTGGTGGGTAACGAAGACCAATATTTGATAGAATGAACACCCTAAGTATGGGACATCAACAATGATATTATTCACTACTATACAAGATAGTTTTATCACCAAGTGGGATAAAAATTGCACACCTTTGCATTGTTTGGCTCACTCATTGAATCTTGAGTAATACAATTTTGATTGGTTCAATGGTGGGCCATTACGTAGATTCTCTTCTCCCATGGACAACGATATTTCACGAGGAAGGAAATATTTACAAAATATATTGGGGCAAAGCATCCCTTGACGAGGTGGAGGAGGCCTTCATAAAGTTTTCCATTGAAACTGGAAGATTTGGAGGCTAATGTGCTCAGAGAGAAGGGGGGTTAAGAAACCCTATGCTTAGTGGCCAACTCATGGGGCAATATGCCCTATTCTATAGCATTTAGCCATGAGGCTCCTCTCTTAAGTTACTTCATCCTCTTGTTCCAGGAAAAATTAGAGCACAAATGGCAATTTGTACAACTTGAAGAAGAGCAAGCTTGAGAAATCAGGGGCAAAGACAATGGTGTACGCTTGAACCTCCATCTTATTTAAAGGCAAAACAAGGGAGTGGTTGAAGGGAATGACAAAGATATGGGATGTGTTTCTTGATGATGTGGGTCTAGGAAGCAATGTTGAGTTGGCATTAGCCAACTTGCATCTTAATGAACCAATGCTAAAGTCAATCACTTTTGATGATGTTTGATCATCTTGTAGGGTCATCCTCCACACAAACACACACAAATATTGTATTGGATATAGAGGAAGAGGAGCATGGAGGAGAGAGCAGTGGCAATAGTGGTGATTTTGATGATTTTGGCAAGACTATTGACAGCAATGAACTATGAAATTCTTCCATCTGCAATTCTAGTATCTCCACCATTTTGTATTTTCCACTGGCATTCCCAACTATATTATAAGTGACTCGATATCTATGTCACATATTTTGACTTTGGAGACATCAAATGACTTAATGAGAACATTGTAGCTTATGATTCCAACTTCTAAGTTCTAAACTTCTATTTTGTGGTGTGCATTAAATTCCATGATTTCTTGTGTTTCATCATCTATAGCTTTGATGTAGCAACTAGTTGTATCAATATTTTGTAAATGTCCTAGTTTATAAAAACTTTGGATCTTTATGTCTATATTTAATTTTTGTATTTGTAATTTGTAACTTTTTTAATCCATATAATTATATATGCATTTTACATGTCGTCCATGTCCTATTTCCAAGGTCAACATGTTCCATGTCAAGTACTCGTATTCCTCTGTCCTCCATGTCAAGTATCCTCGTGCCATGTGACTTAGGTGCGCAACACTGTCTCTCTCTCTCTCTCTCACTCTTGGTATTCACTTCTACTCTCTCTCTCTCTCTCTCTTGGTATTCACTCCTACTCTCTCTCTCTCTTCATTTGTACTAGATCTCTCTCTCTCTGGGAGTTGCTAGGGTTTCTTGGTCTTCTTGGAGCATTTCGGAAGTGTCTCTCTCTCTCTCTTTCTCTCTCTTGGTATTCACTTCTACTCTCTCTCTCTCTCTCTCCCTCCATTTCTACTAGATCTCTCTCTCTTTCTCTCTCCGAGAGTTGCTAGGGTTTCTTGGTTTTCTTGGAGCATCTTGGAAGTGTGGTATTAGGGTTCATCCCTTGGAGGTTTGAGATAAGGGTTTTGAGATAAACCTTGTGATATATTTGGTAGAGGAAGAACAAGAGAAGAGGATGTCTTGCCTTGGAGGACCTGTTCGAATGATTCTTGCATGTTGGAGATCCTTGGTTGAGCTAGGGTTTTCATCGTTTTCCCTAACTAGGGTTTTGAAGAGCTAGCAAGTTTGTACTAGCCTTCTTTGTTGAAAATAATACTGAGAGGGGGGGTGAATCAGTATTATATAGTCCTTTTAACAATTCTTCCTTATTTATACTTTGAATTATTTTTGCATATCAGTACCATAAAACAATGAGCATGAACAAGAAACACACACAGTCACATCAAAGAACACCAGATATAAGGTGGAAACCCAATGTGGGTGAAAACCACCTGCTGCAATATGTCTCTATCTTCTTTCAATTAGAAACTTCTTTTACAATGATCTTGTACTGGTGCAGTCCTTTACCAGTACGCAGGCTGCAACCTGCAGAGAGCTACAACTCTCTCTCGTTTTCCAGTCTCTCCTGGAAGGGAGCTACAACCCCTACTTCTTTTCTTTCAAGGACCACTTTTCATAAATTTTCAAACTGGATCCATAAATATCAAATGATCATCAAGTACCAGTAAGTCACGCAGATAACCATATCCACAATAACAGAAAACTAAACCCAGAACACCTTCTGCGGTGTCTCCTGCGG
>APFE030160304.1:119510-167638 GCA_000404065.3 Pinus taeda
ATTTCCATTGCACATTGCCTCCTCCCTTTCCCTTGTTGTTTGGCCCATCCTCTCTTGTGACATATTTCCATAATGGATATTTATCAGTCTTTAACTCCTCTTCCCTCAACATTACTTGCAGCAGACTCTGATGATATTGGGGGAGGAAGGGCATCTCTACCCATGACATTCTTGCCATTCCTCTGCCCCCAACAGCTGCCCTTGATTGAGCCATGAACACTGTTACGGACTACAGCGTTACCTCAACGACAACCTGTAAAAAAAATGAACAAACTGCTGTCAAAAATTAAAAAATGCAAAAAAAATTTAAAAATGAACAAACTGCTGTAAAAAAATTGTAAACTGTGCATAGGGGCATAGTACATCAGCGTATAAACTCAAAATTCTGATCTGTATAATCAAAAGTACAGACACTGCGTCAAAGTCGAAGAATCAAGAAATAATGATGGCTATTGGCTACCTAGTTGAAGATGATATTCTTCATTGTACCAAAGAATTATTAATCAAATATTTTCATGATATATGACAGGCTACAGCCATATGCTATCGAAGCCAAAGAAAATTTTGAAGCTGTTTATCAAGATTATTTTTTCTATCATGTATTTCGAGACCCTATAAAGGATTATAAGGATTTTTTGAGCAACCTAGAGGTGGAATATTTTTTGCATCTGATATCTATTCATGTTCCTGTTGGTGAGTGTTTTTTAAAAACTGTTTTACATTTATGCTCTTTTCCTCTTAGAAAAAACAAAAGAGAGACGACATGGGATCAAACACCCAGAAATTATCATGGTGCCACCAGAAGACTGATTTTACTTGACAGTTGACACAAATTGAAATTAGTTGATTTATTTATTGAAGTTTTGTACATAAATAAGCTCATTAACTGTGCATTTAATTTATTGTTGTAGTAGTTTTTGTCTCAGTATCTTAGTTGTTGTCATGCTGAATAAAGAATAATGGTCAAGAATCAAGACTGTAAAAGTTTCAGGGATATTTCATATTTCAGAAATTTCAATACTGGTTGTCGTTGCAGGTAGTTTCAATACTGGTTGCCGTTTCAATATTTCATAACATTATGATTAAAGTTCTAAGTTTCTAACCATAATTTAAAGAAGCAACTCTGAATATGTTTCGAACTATTTATTTAGTTGTTGCTCGAACTCACGCTTGGAAATGAATGGTAAATGTTAGCACCTGCTCTCTAATTCCAAGACTTTATATGCAAGGATTTTATGCTAGTGTGACATCTTTTTTCTGATCTACATATTGATAAATATTAAATGGTAAAATTGATGCTGAAGAGAGGATAGCAACTTAACGATTGAAGTATACGATTTCAACTGGCATATAATTCTTAACTTGATGTTCAGGGTTTGAACTTGTATATTCAAATCTACATTTTTATTGTATGCTTGGCAGATTCAATAGTATATCGTCTCACTTAAACTCACTTTTGATTGTCTAAACATCTTGACATCTTGACTATCCCACACAAGAAATCTTATAGCTCCAATGGTTAACAATGAACTTATGGCCCAAGCTCATAGATTTATAAGCCTAATGGCTCGTAATGCAATGCCACCATTGCACGGTCTGTTGGCCTCAAATGAACGCGGCAATTACATATATAGGTTTAGACGGGTTATTAAACACCCGTGGTAATGGTACAAGGGTTCTTATTAATGACTTAAATTTATGTCTTGTTCCATTATATTTTTGCAACGTTCTAAATTTTAAACCATATTAAAAATTTGACATTGGACATTGGTCAACCGTCAATGCCATTCTCTTGGCATTTTTAAAACTTTTATAACGCTCGCGGCTCCACGCTATAGACAGAATGCAGGTCGCAATTTTATGCAATAGACAGTCTGGAAGGGTTTGGTGAAACGTACCTGGAGGAGGGCCGACGCTGGTCACTAACACGAACCATCGAACAGCCAACAAATCGCAGCCAACAAATCGCAAATACGGGAGTCTCAGCACTGCTCAGCTCAAACCCTTCACTGTTGCCCAGAACAATCAATCTGATGCCTTTTAACCCCGTGGATCTGCAAAAATCAAGAAACGAATCCGGCAAAAACAGCAAAATATCGTGACACGAATCCGGAAAAACAGGACTCATTCAAAGAAAAATCGACACGATTCGATTTTTACGTGGCACATTAGGACATGAAGTGGGGAAATCGGACACAACGTGTCCTGACAAAATGACACGTGTCAGGACAGAATCGTGTCCGATACGCTGGATTCGCGATTCGTCCAAGGCATACAACGAATCCGGTTTCTTAGCTCCTCACCCACAGGGGTACCACACAAGTTTCAGGTGGGCAATAAAGTCTGGTTGCATCGACAGAAAGAACGCCTTACCATAACCCATCAGAAGCTCAGATCACTCCGACAAGGTCCTTACAGCAGTACCAAGGCTATGGGGAACAATGCTTCGAAGCACATCATTCCTCCATTCCTTCGCCTGCACCAAGTGTTCAATGTGGACCATCGTCGACCATGCTTCCCACCATTACTGGACCCATCAGAGATTGCAGGACAAGTTCAGCAGATGGAGGAACTCAACGCAATGGGGACCATTGCTTCCTAAGGGGGGAGGAATGATCCAGGTGGATGTTGGTGGCCACCCACCTATCCCATTTGGACCCCCGCAACTGTCTCTTTCAGTTTTTCAGTTTCCGTCATTGTAGCACAATTTACTATTTTTAGCAGTTTTTTCGGGTCCTGAACTTCCGGAGCTATTTTGAGGCCCTAAACAACGTTTTTTGGGAAATCTGGGGACAACATTGGTCCATGGACAGATGTTGCCCTTCCCAAAGTGGTAGTTCTCGAATAGATCTTTCTAATGAGCTATCATACGCGTCAAACGGAGATCATATGCCAAAGTTACGACCCCAGGAAATTGATGTACCAATTTACCCAAAACGGGGTCCACAATTTGGCATTTCATCTTCTAGGGTTAGGTTTTGGAAAGTGAAGGGTTTTCCATTGTTTCTCAACAATAAATAGGCCTTCGAGCCTCATTGTAACACAATTCGGAACAGTTCAGAGGCATGTAGCCGCACATCTCTCAGAGATAAGCTACCATCGCCCTAACTGGTTTATTTCCATTTCTGGTTGTTAGCATATTTCGGTATTTTCCATTAATGAAATGAAGCATTATTTCCGCTGCATCTTTGTGTATATGGTTATCTCTGTATTTTATTGCGTTCCTATTTAAATCCGGATCATAGATCTCGGTTTTTATAAAATGGGTTTATTTATTAGTTTGATTTAAAAACAAATATATTTTGTGGTTGGATTAACTTGGATATGGAAATCTCAAATGTGTGGTTACCAAAGCTATGATGCATTTTATAAATTCATACTTGAGTCTACAAATAACTAGGTTTGGGCCTTTTAGGTGTTCGTGTGTCTGCAGGAGAGCTTTATTCTTCCTCCTTGTGAAAAGATTATGAATTTCTTCAAAATGCATGCCCTGCATGTTATTATTGCTTGAAATGTTAGAATGATCCCACATTCCTATTTAAAAGTGAGTTCAAACTTGTTTTATTATTTATAAGATCCTCCTTCAATCCAACTCATCACATCGAAAGTTAAGATCAACCATTCCTCTTCAAATACATTATAGTTAATGAGTTTGACCAAGCTACTTGAAAACTTTTCAAGAATGGTTTAACATAATCTGTAAAATCTTTGAAATTACATAAATAACGACTATACATAAACACACCAAATCATTGGTTAGTTTGGCAGTAGGAATGAAGACGGTTGAATATGTTTGATCTTTCTAAAGTAATATAAAGCATATACATCTATCGAATAACTTGGTTGAAACACATTACATGTGATTTTTAAAGATGGGTAAAAATAAAAATCAAACATCATGTGAAGGACACTTTTAAAAGGAAACCGTCATAAAAAATTTAATTGACAGGTAGGAGTGCCTGTCAAATTTATACCCTGGGCACATGCCTCCAAGAGTGACTGGTAGTGGCACATGCATAATCTAAGACTAGCTGGCAGGCAGGTGCATGCATGCGCCCTCTCCCTCACATGTGCCCTGTCCCTGTATAACTCAAGAGCGATGCGCCTTCTCATGGAGAACTGTGATGCACTGTCACTAGCTTCCACAGGACACAATACAGTGCCACTGAACAGGTGCCCAGATCTGTTAATGTAGAAGACACTCCGAGGTACTTTCACTAACATCACTGGCCTCTGTTCATTATAGTTTGTTGGTTGCATCCCCATCTAAGAATGGAATAACTTTGTGCCAAGCCTGCATAGACCTGCTGTTTTCAAGTATGCTGCGTGAGCTTAACCTGTGCCACAGTGCTTTCAAATAATTGTGTGAACTATCTGCCTCGTAACTACTACCATACTCAGTACAGTGGATATTCCTGCAGCTTTCTTCATTCTATAAGCACTCAGTACTTAAAACTTAAAAACTTGTGAGAGACCAGCCATTTCCCTTCTGGTCTACCTGACTTGTTAAGTCTCAAGGTCTCTGTTTCAGTGGACAGGATTGTTTCATCCAATTTAACAATAATCAATATTTCTGCAAGAAAAATTTACTGGCAAATTGTTCTATCAATTGGTTTCTATTATTTTCATCAGGTTGGCATAAATCCGATACCTGCATGATAGTGATATAACAAATAGGTGTGCGAGCTTAACCTGTGCCACAGTGCTTTCAAATAATTGTGTGAACTATCTGCCTCGTAACCACTACCATACTCAGTACAGTGGATATTCCTGCAGCTTTCTTTATTCTACAAGCACTCAGTACTTAAAACTTAAAAACCTATGAGAGACCAGCCATTTCCCTTCTGGTCTACCTGACTTGTTAAGACTCGAGGTCTCTGTTTCAGTGGACACGATTGTTTCATCCAATTTAACAATAATCAATATTTCTGCAAGAAAAATTTACTGGCAAATTGTTCTATCAATTGTTTTCTATTATTTTCATCAGGTTGGCATAAATCCGATACCTGCATGATAGTGATGTAATAGATAGGTGGGCATCATGACAAAAACAATTACATATAATATGGGAGGAAAAGGTTATCAGTACAAGTCTAAATGCTTCATCATTTTGTAATCAAGCTGGCAAATGTTTCTTATGAATTGGCGAGGTGCATTAAAGCAGCAATATTAAATCAGTTGTGACAAATATAATGACCATCTGGATGCCACATAGCACAGTATATACTATATAGGTTCAAAAGCCAAAGGCATAGTGTACTCGTGTTTGGGGAATTGGACCTCAATCACTAAGGTAGGTTGGCTTACGGTGTCCATCTATTAGGGGCTCTATATGGTACCCTGTATTCACCATGTTCTAGAAATGTGGTTTCGAGGAAAGGCCCTGATATTCGTAAAATGGTCCATTCTGAGATGTTTCTTTATGTTTTTGTTTGATATCTGCAACCAAAAAAATTCTGATATTCTGATAGCTCCTTCCTCAAGGAGTCTTCTTGATAACAGAAATGAACAAGCGTTGTTGACAAGAAACAATTGACATTGAGAAGGCATTGCAAATATCCAACAGCAACGCAAGTCTGGGCTCCTGTTGAGGGGATTGCGGTCACAATCCCCAAGAGCACTTAGTTAGTTTACCATTCATCCTATGTTGAGCACTATATATGGTGCCCCTTATTTACATTTTACAGAGCAAGCTCTGACAGTTTGATAGTGATCCGTGTGGCCTGCTCTTTTTAAATTCACGTTTGATATCTTCTGGAATCATGAGATTCTGATATACTCGACAGAATACCTATAAGTAGAGTAGAATGATGAAATTCATGATACAGCCATCAATTTGTTCCGTGCCATGACATTATCTTCTGCCATTCAAGTATCCGGTTGCAGTTTGATCTCTTTTCGATATATAAAATACTAATAAACCGAACGCCCTAATTCAAATGATAGATAATAAGTAGCTCACTAATGGCATCAGAATATAATTACAAACTTTAAAAGATAAGAAATACATACTGAGACTCGGTCCTTCAGTTTCTGGACCTTCGCAGAAAGATTGGTCATCCTGTGTCTGGAAACCTCAGCCTGAGGCACCATGGTGGATATGGAATACCGTCTATCCAATGGAGGGCTCTTGCTGTATGAAGTGGGCAGCACAGCTTTACCCCAATCATTCTCCACGTCCTCGTCATCACACATCTCAAAAGACTTCCTTTTCTCAAATCCAGGGAGCTGCCAACTCCACCTTCCCGCTGCTGAGTCCCCCATTTGGGTCTGTCTATCGATCTTGAGACTCTTGATATATCTGAATTCTATCCAGCTGGACTTAACCCTTCTTTATGGTTCCAGATCCAAAAGTCCGCTTAGGATTAAATGCGGAAAGTTTCAATACCCGTGAGAAAGGAGATGAATATCGGGGCGCCCAACAAAAAACACGTCAGCTTGAATGCAGATAATGGCATGGCCTCCTTTTCGCTGATAACCCATATGAATACGGGGATATCCAACCAGAACCATTTGGAATTCAATTCAGAAACCGCCAATTTCTGTCATCCATGAGATCACAAGTGAATGTGGGAGTATCCATGAAGACCTACCTCAAATTACATGCAGAAAAAAGTCACTCAGAGAGAAAAAAATGCAGAATATTTAAGCAAGGGCTCTCAATACCTGTTGTCGAATAAGAACTCACATGAACTATGAGAATCCTCAGAAACCGCACGAAGAAGCGATGACACCCTTCCTTCTCTGACCCTTGTGGAGGGTAATCCAGATAGAGACTCGAACACATCACCCTACCCTATACGCAACCAGTGATTTTCATCATTACTTTGTTAACCTTTTTGCATTGTAATAGTAGTTGGGCCTCTGGACCCTCTGTCTCTACCTTTTTGTCGATTCTTTCTATCCATCGATTCTGTTTTTTCGTTCATTTTTTCCCTCCTTTTTTCTCACTGCTGCCTGTTACTGGGCCTTCCTTCTGCCCCACCTCCTCCTTTTCCTTGCTTCCATTCTTTAGTGAGGACCCGATGTTTTTGGGTTCCCTCCCTCCGCTAGCCTGCTTCATGTTCCAGCTGAATTAGTTAATAAATACACGAGCACTGAAGCCATCCACTGTCGCTGCCCTTTTCTGTTGACGATCTCTTTTCTATTTTGGCGGGGCATTGAGCGCTACTTTAGCTCTAATTGTTTAGTTGAATTTTTTTTGGCATTATCATTTTTCATAAGCCTGATTGTCTCTTTTCTATTCTCGCAGATATCAGCATTACCTTTAGTGGAATCTCCACCCATAGGTGTATTTCAATTTAATGAGGTTTGATGTTTTATACTTTTAATTATTGTCCAATTTTCCTATTAGTAAACTAAATTAATAAAATGGTTACTTCTCATAAAATTATATATTATTTAAATTTAATAACTCTATTTTGATTTTCTTCGAATTTCTATAAGCAATAGAAAAAAAGGAGTAAGACAAATTATCTAATCAAATTTCTAAGTAATGGAAACAAAGAAGTTGGCAACTCATCTAATCCAATTTCTTAATAAATATGGAGTGAACTTTGTGTTATACATTGGATGAACTTATATTAGGTATAATGTAAATTCATTTTAATTAATAAATTTTAAAAGTGGAAAGATTAAAAATAAATAAAAATCACACTTTTACATTGGATGAATTTATATTAGGTATAATGTGAATTCATTTTAATTAATAAAAATTGAAAATGGAAAGATTAAAAATAAATAAAAATATAAATTTGTAAGTGTTTTAAAAATATAGATGAATACAAGGTTATAATTTGAGTAAGTTTGATTGGTAAGGATATGTTTATTTATTTTTTAAGTTATAAATTTAAATTCAAAAGTGATCTAGAGTATATATATTAATAAGACCTCTTTTAAATCAATTTGGTGTCTATTCTGATTTTAATCTTGATAAAATTTAGTTTATTTTATTTTATTGTATTTATTTTAATTTGTAATAAGAATATTGTTTAATAGATATTTATTATTTATATTTTTAAATAAATACAATTTTATTTCTTTTACTTTGTTTAATTCGTGGTCAAAATTTTAGTTATTTTAAAATTGCGATCAAAACTTTTTATATATTTTTAGGTTTAGTATAATTTATAAACTAAATAGACTTTAAAACAATTTCAAGAAAGAATGTGATTTTTTTCCTGTATTCAAGCTTCTGTGATCCATAATGTATTAAGCAAAGTCTTTCGGTAGAAATCACATAAGAGAAATTTTTGGCTGACGCATTTCGAACAAGTGTGGTTCAACATCATGACCAGATGAAGAGGCAAACCATGGCAAAGGCTTAAATAGAGAGCAATGTAGAGACATGATTTCAAGTAACCTATACTTGAACAATAATATTTAATTGTGATATTAATTTATTAATATATTAAAAACAAATATTATTTAGTAACTTAAATGGCTATTTTTTGAAAAAAAACATTTAAATAATGATATTATTTCATTAATTTATTCAAAATATTAATAGGTAACGCTCGGTTAGTTTTTGAAAAATGATATTTAAATTAATTTATTAAAACCAAATATTACTAGTTTTCCAAATAAATATTAAATAATGATATTATTTATTACTTTATTAAAACTATTAATATGCAACGACTATATTAAACAATTAGTTTTTTAAAAAAATATATTTTAATTGTGATATATTTTTTTTCTTTATTAAAACAAATATTAATAGTACGGCTAATTAATAGCTGTTTTTGAGAAATAATATTTAAATTAATTAAAAAAAAAATCTAGATGGGAGTCAAATTTATTAAAACCAGTCAAGACCCTAATCAAGACAAGATCATTTGTTAAATAATTATGGTAAAATAAATAAACTAAAATTAAAAATTATTTAATGAAAAATAAATAAAATAACAAAAATATACACCAACAAAAATTATAAAAATAAAAATTATATATATATATAAACATATATATATCCAAAGAAAAGTAATGAACAAATAAAACAGGGTCAACAATAAAATAAGGGGCTCAGGCTCATTAAACAAATAAGAAAAATACTAAAAGGAGTTAATAATGAATAGGATGATAAAATAAAAAACACCAAGGATCAAGAAAATAAACTCTAATAAAGAATAAATCAGCAGTAAGTACTATAAAAAGGATGTCAATAACTACATAGATAAACAAACAAACAAAATAAATCCCAAAAATAAGCCTAAAAACTATGAGGACAAGACAGGGACCCAACTTCTACTAATATTCCAACCATCATCTCTATTCAAATTATTGGGTCTTTTTTCAATTTCTAGGGCCTCCCTCACTTTACGATGATGGAAATGACTAACCTTAACAACAACTTGGGCCTCCTCAATGCAGATGTGATGCTTAGATTTATCTGCATGCTCCGCCAAAGCAGAGGAGTGGGTCCTGCCATGCTTAATGTCAACAGCATGCTCACGAATCTTTTGATTAATCGAGCGACCACTCTCACCAATGTAGGGAGTCCCACAAGAGCATGGGATAACGTAAACACCCTTCATATTCTTGGGGTCCACTGGGTCTTTTACAAATCTAAGGGAGCTCCGGATGGTATTTAAAGGCCTAAAGGTTGAAGCCAACTTATGCTTCCTTAGGATCCTCGCAATCTTGTCAATGGTCCCTTGGATAAAAGGAAGATGAACACCAGAATATTGATCCTTGGTATCTTTCTTAGCAGTAGGACCTTTTTCAGCACTGAGGAAAGCCTTAGTACATTGGTGTCTACTATACCCATTATTAAAGAAAACACTTAGGAGATGTGCTTTCTCTTCATGTGATTTTTTGTTATTTAAAATGCATTTTTGAATGCATAAATGGATTTTAAAATTGTGGTCAAAACAGTGCAAAGTAATCTTGGCATTTTATAGACCTACATCTTTCTCGAAATGGGTTGGACGGCAAATGCATTCAAATATGAAAACGGGAAAAGAAATTTTAGAACATGTGGAAACAAATGATTTAGGACAAGTGAAAATTGCTTCATCCGCCAAAGCTGGGAAGTGGGTTTGGGTCAATGCCAAACAATATCAGGGCATTTTAAAACGAAGACTAGCCCGTCTAAAATGGGAGCAAACAAGAAAAAAACAGTCTAAAAAGGAAAGTACTCAAGCCCTTCTCAAGAAGCACTCAACACAAGTCCACTCTACAAGCACGTGGCAACAAGAAGTCTAAAGGAAAATTCATTGATGATTTTGCGTTATAGAGTCCCACATCCACACCTCTCACCTGATCATTTGATCTTTATGTGAAAGAATTGTTAAATGCAAAACAAAGGTTGGAGGTTTTAGAAGCTAAAGAGTAGGAAATAGATCATAAAATTCATATAATAACAGCTGAGAACAAGGGTTTAGCAGAAAGCAATAAAGTTTTAAAAGATCAAGTGGCATTGCTACAGTTAGCCCTCTTGATGGGAAGACAAAATGGCAACGCATGAAGGCGGATGTGCAAAACATAAAGAAATCTATAATGGAAAGTACAGAGGTGGTGGATGCGAAATCATCCCACGATAAAGGGAAAATGATTGCCCAAATAGACAACCATGAAGAGAAAGCAAGAGAAGAAAGGAAAGGAGATTCCACCAAAGTTTCCAAAACTTGGGCTCAAGTTATTAGCAATTCTGCTAATAAGGAAGGAGGAACAAACATTCAAGTTAACAACATGCAAGATAGAGAAGGCAAGGAAAGATAAAATAGAGCAGCAAACATAATTATTAAAGGGATGAAAGATTATGGGGAAAATGAATGTACTCTTGACCTTGCAAGAGACTCCTTGAAAGACAAGTTGTTATGGCAAGGACAAATATGCCAAGCATGGAAGGTGGGTAAGTTTAACGGTGAGAGAGCCAAGTCCATAAAAGTCATCATGCCTAGCTTGCGTGATAAATATATCATTCTAAGCAAGAAGCATCTCTTAAGGGGTTCTCGCTTTTTGTTAGAAGAATATTTAACTGTAAAACAACAGGAGGAAGTGTTAAAGGTTAGGGCAGCAAAAGATGAAGGCAAGAGAGCATGGAGTTATAAATGCAAAGCTGTGATAGCACGATTTGGACCTCCTTCCAAAACAGAGCAGCAAGATGGTAATAAAGAAGAGGCAAAAAACTCTTCAATAGGAAATCAAGAAGCAAGGTCAGTATGGGAAAGCAGGGACAAAGACTCAAATGTTAGTCTTACATGCCAAAATAAATAGCAATCAAGTCATACCTAGGTTTCCTTATGATTAGTTTGTTGGAACTACAAAGGTTTCCCATGGAGATGAGGACCTGGGTTAGGGCCTATTGCAGAAGATAGAGACATAATTTGCCTCATAGAAACACATGAGCATGAAAGGTGCAAGACACCTTTGTTTGAAGGATACTGGAAGATGGCAGTGTGGAACAAGGCAGTAGGGAATGGCAAAGGGCACGGGGGTATCATGGTTTTAGTGAGGGAGAAAGAAGGTCGTCTCATTCAGTTAGAAAAAGAAGACTCAAATAAGCAATTCATTTGGTTTAAAATATCAGAAAATGGAAACTACATCAAAATTGCAGCATGCTATTTTGTGTTGCAAGTTTAAAAAATTTACAAAAGTATAGGGCTTGACCACAAAGATCCATTTGCAACCTTAAAAGCGGATATTGCAACATATTCGCAGATAGGTGAAGTCCTTATAGTGGTGATTTCAATGCTAGGACTGCAAGTGAGCAAGCTAGCATTATTTGTTGTAAAGATGATTGTGACCCTATTTGGCTTACAGAAGAGAGTAATCATCAATGGCAAAGAATTTTAGAGGACAAGGGCTACAATCTCTTTGGTGAACAATTGCTTACTCTATGTGGGGTCATTGATTTAGTCATTTGTAATGGCTTGACTAGATGGGTAAAGTCCGGTAAGTTCACTTGCAATATTTACAATGGAGCAAGTGTAGTAGATTATGTAATTTGCTCGCATGGTTTGTGGGAGAAAATGGAGGAAGTTTTGATTGGAGATCAACTGTGGGACTTGAAATAAGATCACAAGCCAATTTATTTACGTTTCTCTTGGACTGGAAAGAAACAATTAGAGCCAAAAATTTAGCATGCCCAACAAAATCTCCCACATGGTAGAATTCTTTTGACTCCATAAAATTGTAATACCTTCAAAATGACGCTAGAGAGGCTCTTCGAGAAGGAGAAAATCACAATTCACGGCCTTCATAGTCATGAATTAACACATTTAATTCAATGCGCACTTGCAAAGTGCAAAAGAGAAAAAATTAAGAAGTCAAACAAATTGCTTTATGGTTAATGCTTGGTTTGATGAGAAATGCAAAAAGGCAAGGAGAATGTGGAAATAGTCAAACAAGGATAACATAAAGCTCAAAGCTTACAAGTAGTTATTAAATAAGAAAAAGGTCAATTTTATTGTTTCAAGGAGGGAAGAACTAATCTTTTGTGGGAAAAATAATCCCAAATTATTTTGGAAGGAGCTACAACCGAAAAAGATACAAACTGGAAATGGTATTACAGCTTCTAAATGGTTTGACTATGCAAGACAACTCTATGAGCAGGATCCCAAGGTTGACCATCCCCCCTTGGTCAACATTGATATTGAACTCTTCAAGGTGCAAGAGATAGAGATGGGTATCAAGAAGTTAGGTGTTGGAAAAACAAAAGACTTAGTTGAACTCCAAGGAGAATATCTAAAATGGGGCTCAAATATCCTTGCACCTCACATTACAAAAATTTTCAACAACATGATATAATAGGGGCTCCCCACAGATTGGACAATTAGTCTGGCAATACCTCTTTTCAAGAGCAGTGACGTCAACAATCCCTCCAATTATGGGACCATCTTAATAAACCCTTTGTTTGCAAAGCTATTTGGAAGCATGTTAGAAAATAAAATTAGCAAGTGGGCATAAGAAAGAGATAAACGTGCTAAAGGGCAAGCAGGTTTTAGACCTAAACATTCCATAGTTGATCATTGTATAACTTTAAGGCACATCATTAAAAAATTTTGGGAGAAAAAGGAAGAAGTCTTTTGTTGCTTTGTTGATTTCAGAAAAGCATTTGACTCGGTTCTTAGGGATAAGCCTTGGCACATAATGGAGGAACTTGGGGTTCCTAAACATTTGAGAACAGTCGTGCATAGGCTGTATGAAGAGGTGAAAGTCAAAATTAGAACTTCAGCAGACATTTCTAAAAGTTTTAGAAGCGATATCGGGGTCAAGCAAGGTTGCCCACTATCTCCTACCCTTTTTGGTTTATTTATCGACAAGCTTGAGGAGTGGTTAAATTCGCAAGGGGGTGATGGTATCTATTTGGGCAAGTTTGTTATAAGACTTCTTTTGTATGCAGATGACCTTATTCTGATTGCTAAATCAACTATTGGTTTGCAAGAGCACTTACTATCCCTTCAGCATTTTTGTAGAAGTGTGGGGATGCAAGTCAATATCAGCAAAACGAAAGTAGTGGTTTTCTCTAAGAAAATAAAACATAACCAGCATAAGTTCTACTTTAAAGGCAACATTCTCGAAGAGGTTGTGAATTACAAATACCTCAGAATTGACTTCAACAAAAATCTAAGCTCACATGGTTGTAGGAAGAAAAGAACTTTGGGGGGTTGGAAAGCATTTTATGCTTTTCAAAATAGGTGTAGTGAGGCAAAGTTATGGGGCTGGAAAACCACTCAAACTCTTTTTGGGCTTCTAGTGATTCCGGTGATTCTCTATGGTTGTGAACTATGGGCCAGCAGTACATCCGACATCTAGTGGAGGCAAATTGAGAAAATTCATAAGTGTTTGATTACAAACAAATTTAAGATTAAAAGTGCAGTTCCTTATGCTATCTTATTAAGTGAAACAGGGGCTACTCCTATTGAAGCAATTGCTATTGGTGCGAGTCATAAGGTATTTAAAAAAATTGAGCAAATGGAAGATGGTAGATGGCCTAAGGTTGTCCTCAATGACAGATTGTGCAACAGAAAAGAAACCTGGATGTAGTAAAATAACAAATGGTTTAGTAAATGGGTTATTTGCTTGAACGCGTGTCCCATAAACATCAAGAGATAAAAACTTTTTATATGGATAAGTTCCACAAGCGTACTTGGGATAATGAGCTAGGAAGAAATAAAAGTATTATATTGAAGTGTTTAATCCCACTCATAGTCATCAACCAAAATAATACATAGAGGCCAATATCTCGTGGAGAGCCAAAATTCTTATTGCTCAGTTAAGGACTAATTCTCATCAACTCCATTGTGAAACAAGGCGCTGGAAAAGGCCAAAAGAAGTGTGGGAGGAAAGAGTATGCATTTTTTTGTTCTTCCGGAAAAGTGGAAACGTAAAAACATTATATATTATAATGTGAGGTCTTCAAAGACAACAGGGAAAGTTATGCAGATATGCTGGCAGCTAGTTGTTGGGATAATCTATTTAGCGAGGGGTTTGTCGAGAAGTTGAGAGCATTTATTTTGAAACTTCACAGATAAAGGGTTGAATACATCAAGCAGATGAAGAAGCAATATGTTCCATAGGCTATCTTTAGCCTCGTGGACATTGAAATAATTTATTTCTTCTTTATTTCTTTCTTTTTAGGCTTAGTCAAACTTATATACTAAATATATTTTAAAACAATTTCAAGAAAGAATGTGATTTTTTGTTATTTAAAATGCATTTTTTAATGCATAAATGGATTTAGTCTCATGAAAAAACGCATGGGGCACTCAAAATCTATAGATTAAACAACTTAAACTCAAGCTTTTAAAAATCTATGTCAGATTTTAGTTACAATTAACTAGAAAAAATGTGTGAAAAGGACCATTTCATCTATAAGTTAGACTGCGCCTATATTTTTATATGTATTTTAATTTCTTTGTCTTATTTTATTTTAGACTATGGTCAAAATCTCTTTTTAACATTAATTTTAATAAATACATTTTAATTTCATGAATTTAAATTGTGTTCAACTTTTTTTTAATAAATAGTTCAATTCCCTAGATATATGTTTAACACTAATTTTTTTTAATAATAATAATAATAAAAATATTTTCCTAGATAGATGTTTAACGCTCATTTTTTTATCCCTTTAATGTTCATATCAAACCTCAGTTGTTACCTCTTTCTTTATAAATGCCTTAGCATTATTTTCCTATCTATCATGTTTTACTTGAGTTCTTGACGACGATGGGTGGTGAGACCACTCGAAACGTAGGACATGAGTAAACTAGCACAGAGTCTGTATCCATAAACTTATATCAACACTCACAAATAGATTATTAGTGTTTTATTCTATTATTTTTTATTATTATACATGTGGCAGACAATGTATAACACATTAGGTTTTGCATTGACTCCTTAATAATATATCTTTGACTAAAAAGAAATGAAACCAATCCATAGTTTAACTTTATAAATAAATTTTAATTATTATTTAATAACAATTAAATTTATTTTTCTAAATTCTCATTGATTACATTCTATAACATCTTATTTTGTAATTGATTGCAAGGGTCTGGTGTGCTTCCTAAAGGCAGATGAAAACAATGGTACTTACTACACATGTTGAAAAAAAAAAAGAAATTATTTTAACATCCACGAGGCTAAAGATAGCCTATGGGATAGATTGCTTCTTCATCTGCTTGATGTATTCGGCCCTTTTTCTTTGAAGCTTCAAAATAAATGCTCCCAACTTCTCGATAAACCCCTCGTTGAATAGATTATCCCAAGAGCTAGCTGCCAGCATATCTGCATAATGTTCTGTGTTGTCTTTGAAGGCTTCACATTTTAAAATGAAATGTTTTTCTGTTTCGACTTTTCCGGAAAAACAAAAAATGCATACTCTTTCCTCCCACACTTCTTTTGGCCTTTTCCAGCACCCTGATTCACAACGGAGTTGATGAGAATTAGTCCTTAACTAAGCAATAAGAATTTTGACTGTCCAAGAGATATTGACCTCTATGCATGCTTTTGGTTGATGAATATGAGTGGGATTAAACACTTCAATATGGTACTTTTTCTTTCTTCCTAGCTCCTTATCCTAAGTACGCTTGTGGAACTTTTCCATGACAAAAGCTTTTATCTCTTTGTTGTTTATGGGACACACATTCAAGCAAATACCTCATTTACTAAACCATTTGTTATTTTGTTCCATCCAAGTATTTTTTCTCTTGCACAATTTGTTATTAAAGACAACCTCAGGCCATCTACCCTCTTCCATTTGCTCAATTTTTTTTTAAATACCTTATGCCTCTCACCATAGCAATTGCTTTAATAGGAGCAATCCATGTTTCACTTAACAAGATAGTATAAGGAACTGCACTTTTAATCTTGAATTTGTTTGTAATCAAATGTTTTTGAATTTTCTCAATTTGTCTGCACTGCAGGTTGGATGTACTGTTGGCCCATAAATTCTCAAAATTTTGAGACCAAAGTAAAATTGAATTCTAATTTTCTGAATTTGATAACCTAATATTATATTTTGTCTGAGTTAACCTTTGATAATATCTTGCAAGTTTCCATTTATTAATGGATCTCACCATGATGAAATCTAATGATTTTGTTCGTAAGAAGTTGTGATTATCTCAAATACATATAGACTTGTGCTTGATATTTGTAGAGAGGCATTAACGTTTAGAAAGCTCTTGTCTTTGATTCATATTTTTAGAAAGCCATTGTGTCTTATTCATATTGATCTCGAAGTGACGTTTTGCTCAATATGTATGTGTAGAGTATTGTTTTATATATGAAAAGATTGGTTTTCTTGTTTTTCAAGAATAATCTCATATATCATTTTAATATGATGATTATTTAGGCCAAGAAACATCTCTCCAGGAATCTCTTTGAGGTCTTTGAGTGGCCTTCTGACATGAATGCTACATCATTCAGCTTACGACATTCCTTTCAATTAATTTAGGTGCTACTTTTATATGTATATTCAAATAAACAATAAACATGAATGTCAAACCATAATGCTTCAATGGTAGGGCATGGTATTTATTTTAAAAATATATAAATTTGTTTAAACTTAGTAATGCAAAAATGGTTCACACTTTGGGGTGGCTCACTACTCTTCTATCTCAAGGTCAATTTTAAAAGGTTGTTTAAGAAAGTAAATCAGTGGTGTTATTATTATTTTATTTTAACTTATGCTAAAGGTTGTTTAAGAAAGTAAATCAATGGTGTTATTATTATTTTATTTTAACTTATGCTATTAAAGAAATAGATAAATCTAAATAATTTGGTGAAGCACTCTTTATTATTCATTTACTTTGTTTTACGTAAGATATTTGTTTAAAAATTCATCATCTACGTATCAAATCGCAATGTTGCTATATTTAAGTTAAGCAGCCAGTACTAGCTACTATGTAGCACTTTTTATAATCAGATTATTTTTATTATCTTTTATTATTGTTATATTTTTCATTTCACTTTTCTTGGTTGAAACTTTTGTTAAGTTTTATTTAGAATAATTGCAAACTTATATTGTAACCGCCTCCTCCCACATTTACCCACTTTCATTGTTTTTTCCAAGGTAAACATGAGTTCAGGGCCACTATGATAAGACTTAACCTCCTATATGACCTTAAAGAAATGGAGTCGACAACTTAAGTGTAATTGCCATGGTGAAAAATTCATGTAATAAAAGTTAATAAAAGCAAAATAAGACCACGGGTAAGGGACACGTATTCCAAGTTGAATGTTGGGAAAATATATCCTAGTGGGCATCATTGGATGTGTGTTTTGGCTAAGGAAAATTGGCAAAGGCTAAGGCATTAAAAGGCAAAAAGACATTTTGGCACATTTATTTATGAAAATAAAGGAAATTATGAGAAAAGTAAGGTGAAAGGTCACAAATTGCATGTGAGGAGGAAATTGAAGGAAAATAATGCAAAATGAAGAAATTAGAGGCCTCATTCATAAAAAGGCTTATGAGAACCAATTCATGGCTTTTGTCAGTGCAACATTTTGTTAGTTCAAGTTTGGAGCTCAAGTTTGGAGCTCTCTCATTATTCTCTCTCTCTCTCTCACTCTCTTGGTCACTTAGAGTTTTCTTGGAGCACTCTAGTTTGGAGCAAGGAAAGGAAAATCAAGCAAAGGAAAGGAAGGCAAGCAAGGAACAAGGAAAGGAAAGCAAGAATACTTGCAAGTAACCTTTTTCATGCATGATTTCCTAGTTGGTTTGGACATGCATGGCTTTGCATGTTGGTGTATGGTTATCTTGTTGTCGGTGGCATAGTCTTGTCAGGTTACGATAGTGAATTTCAGCCTAGCCTAGCCTTTTTCTGGATGCCATGGTATGTTGGGATGTTTATTTCAGTTTTAGAACTTTGGAATTGTCGAATGGATTTCGGAATCCGGGGCAGAGGTGGTCTCAAGGTTCATTCCCAAAGGCTTGGGAATCCCTTGACCGGTTTTGGTGGGATACACAATAAAGCCTGAGGGAGCAGTCTCGGTTTAGGGCCTAGTGATCTGGGTTTGGATTGCGGTAAATCTTGAGAGACAAGGAGATAGAAAATTCCTCAAGGATAGTGATGGATTTCGGATGGAATTCCAAGTTTTGCTCGATTGTGATTGGAGCACCGGTTTTGGTGTGATCACAGTTTGATGAGGGTGGAGGTGGTTTAACCTCTAGATTCCCTTAGTTATTCTTAGATTGGTTGTTTTGTGAGATCCCACATTCATGCTTGGAATATGGCGCAGGGGTGACTCGCTGAAAGAGAGATTTGGTTCAACCATGTCTATGGTTGGGTGGTACATGGAAGTCCCGAACCTGGTCAGATTTTCCTATGATTAATAAAAGTTAAGTTCTCTTACTTTTGCACTGATTTATATGTGGATTTAATGGTTGTCATATCTCTAATATTTATATGGTTTTATGTTGGTTATAAGCATGGTTGAATAACTAGTTCATGTCATGGTTATTTCATGTATTTACTTATAACTATTAAATGGATGGATGTAAGACCTAATTGATGATGTAGTAATTCAATGGAGAAGGAGGTGATCCTTCTGGTTATGTTTCATAAGTTGTTTCAGTCGTTTATGCTCTGTCTTGTATCCTAGACCTTTAGATTCCATTGATGCCAAGTGTTTGAAAAAATGTGAGTCTTGGTTGGGGATGCTCAGGCCTAATCCTAAGGGTGATTTTTGATTAATTAGCATTGTTATCATGTTTTTAATGGATTTTGGATGTTACAACAAGTTGTGGGTAGAGGTCGGGATTCTAGGCTAGAAAAGTGGCTTAAATCCCGAGGTCGCTGGCACAAAACTAGCAATTTTGGTCCACAGTGGCTGGTAGGCAGGCCTGTGAGAGCGACTTTGGGTTTCTGGTCGCTTCCTTGCCCATAGCATGAGAGCAACTATGGCCTAAGAGCTACAAAATAGCAGCGGGACCCACATACAGATTGTCTGAGTGACTGACTTGTCTTCTGAGGGTTCTATTGATGATGTTGGATGACTGTATGTGATGTTCCGTCGATTCCACTTCCTTAATGTGACATAGGAGGTCGAATCTGATTGTAGTAGCATCTCTCCTCATGTTTACCCAGGTTGGCATGGTTACTTTGGGTAGACCTGGGAAGGGGTGTTACAGATTGGTATCAGAGCATGGTTGCATTCTCTTTGGGTCATATCTAGTGCTACAGATATAAGTGAATGTGTTGGCCATGCATGCATGTTAGTTGTGTGTGTGGCTCTTACACTTGCGTTCCATGTGCTTGTTACACTACATCATATTGATCATGGTAGTAGTAAGGTTATCATGAGGAACTCGATGTCAGCTTTATGGAATGCATTGTCATGAGTATATGATTGGTTATACAATTATATGCAGCTTGATTACATCCTTGTATGTTGGGTTGCATTCTTGGTTATTTGATTACATGCATCAGTCTTGTAGGTTGATTACAAGAATTGATCGCTTATGCTCTACTACATGCAGTTATGCATATGTGTAGTTGATTAGGCATTGTTTATGCTGGTGAATAGTTGCATGAGGCAATGTGTATACTGGAGTAATGGTTGTTGTCATGCATGAGGTCATAGCATGCATTGCTGATATGGCCTTACATTGATGACTGGACCCTAGTTAGTATGATGGTTATGCGTTGATGCACTTATTGATATATGTTATTATGGTTATGTTGTACATGCATCACAATAATTTGGTGATCTTGTAAATAAGTTATCCTCCCTGAGTTATGCTAATGTATGTTGATTTGTGGTGATTTGGTTTAGCTGACATAGTATGCCTTGCGGGAAAGATATCGTATGGCTAGCAAGGTGGTAGACTACATAGAATCTCCCTATGCATCAAATGGGAAGCATGTTTTGGGGCACTCTTCTAACTTGGCAAACACATTAAGAAGTCTAAAGGAAGAAATAAGGAGTTGCAAAGCAAACAATGAAAAAATCATGCAGGCACAAGAGAAACAAGCAGAGGTGAATGCAATATTACTTCAGAGTTTTTCAGATTTGTAGCAATAGGGACCTCTTTGGATCAACCATGGACATGAGGACAAAACTAATGGGGCATATGGTAGCAGGTTTGATAGTAGACATAGTTCAGATAGATCTCACACTATCAGAGATGGCGGGATTTTGGACTCTCCGGATAGGAGGGGTGACAGACACAAGTATTACTCTAGTTATGGTTTTGATAGACATCATGATCATCATCATTATCATCCGTATAGGAGGAATGATAGGGAATACTTTCCGGATGAGTTCAAGAAGGCAAAGCCACCTACCTTTGATGGAGAGATGAATAAATCACAAGATGCGGAGGCTTGGTTGCTTGGCATGAGGAAATTCTTTAGATTGCATGATTATTCATAAAACATGAAAGCCAGGATAACCCTTTTTAGTAAAGTGGATATTTGGTGGGAATACGTGAAGAATGTCAAGGACATACAAGAGGATGATTTGACTTGGCATGCGTTTGAAAGGATCTTCAAGAAGAAGTACTTATCTGATAGGTGTTATGATGACAGAGCTAAGGGGTTTTATGAGTTGCAAATGGGTTCTACGACAAATGAGGAGTATACTAACATATTTTTGGAGTTGTTGAGATATGTGCCTTACCTCAGAGAGGAGAAGGCCAAGGTTTAGAGATTCATTATTGGATTGCCAGTATCATATAGAGACTGAATTGAGTTCGATGAGCCTAGATCATTGGAGGAGGCCATCTGAAAGTTGAAGCATTGTTATAAGTAGTCGAAGCGCAAATTTGAGTTGAAGCATGACTTGAAAAGAAATGACAAAGCTAAAGGGAAATGGTCACCAAAGTGAGGAAGACCTCAAGATGCAAGTGAGAAAGATAATGCAGTTCCTTATGAGAAATTTAATACAACTGAGAAGGGACATGGAGAGTAGCAGGCTAGAGGCGGTGGTATGGAACCATTGCAGTATTGGATATGTGGTAAGGATCATTGTAAGAGGGATTTTCCGCAGTATCAGAGTGGTTGTAAACCCCAGATCTACAATTCTCATGAGGCGCATAGAGTTGGTGATGTTGGTCATAACATTCCTCATATTTATGCAGCTATGGACAACAAGCAGGCAGATCATCGGGCATCAATCATTGAGATGGATGGTAAGCTTTATGATCAAATTGTTTCTATTTTGATTGGTCCTTGATGTAACTATAGTTGTATTAATCTTGACCTGGTGGATAAATGTGGTTTCAAAAAAGAAGTGCATGTAGAACCTTGGTTGGTACAGTTGGCTACAAGTACAAAGAAGTGAGTTCACCATTGGGTAAGAGCTTGTGTATTTGAGTTAAATGGTATGCCTACAACAACGCATTTGAATGTATTGCCATTGGGATCATATGGTATGCTTTTGTGTATGGATTGGTCATGCCTTCACAAAACCAAAGCGGATTGCTTCGACAAGGCCATTAAGTGTGTGGATGATAGTGGGGAAAAGAGGACCTTACAGGGAAAGAAGAAGCCTACATTAGTGAGGATGGTTACCACTATGTAGACTAAGCGTAGTTGCAAAAAAGGTTTTGTGATGTTTGCAGTACACATTTCTAGTGACAAGGGTAAGGAGGTTGAGGATGTTGATGTGTTTAGAAGGTACCCAGTTTTGTAGTAGTTTCAGGATGTATTTCTGGAGGACATTACAGAGTTTCCACCTCACAGGGAGGTAGACTTTTCTATTGAGTTAGTTCCAGAGGCAGCTCCAGCATCGAAAGCACCTTACAAGATGAGCACACCTGAGTTGGTAGAGTTGAAGTTGTAGCTAAAGGAAATGTTGGACAAAGGATACATCAAACCCAATGTATCGCCTTGGGGCACACCAATGTTGTTTGTAAAGAAGAAAGATGGTACTCTCAGATTGTGTATTGACTATAGTTAGTTGAACAAGGTAATGATCAAGAACAAGTACCCTTTGCCAAGGATTGATGATTTGTTTGATCAGCTAAAGGGAGCAACAATGTTCTCTAAAATCGACTTGTGATCATGATACCATCAGGTACGCATCTAGGAAGAGGATATCTTCAAGATTGCGTTCAGGACTAGGTATGGGCATTATGAGTTTGTTATTGTTCCATTCGGTTTGACTAATGCTCTAGATACATTCATGTGTTTGATGAATAGTGTGTTGTGTCCTTATTTGGACAAGTTTGTTATTGTATTCATTGATGAAATACTAGTATATTCTAAGAACAAGAAAGAACATGTCGAACATTTAGCAACAGTGTTGAGATTGTTAAGAGAGCATAAATTGTATGCTAAGGTTAGCAAGTGCAACTTCTTTCAGACTGAGATACACTACTTGGGACATGTTGTCTCCAAGGAAGGCATAACAGTAGATCCAGAAAAGATAAAGGCTATCATGGAATAGGCATATTCCTAAGAATGTATATGAGGTGAGATCATTCATGGGATTCGCAGGTTGCTACAAGAGGTTCATCAACATCTTCTCATGCATTGCATATCCTATCACATCATTGTAGCAGAATGGTAAGAAGTTTGAATGGACGGTAGAATGTGAAGATAGTTTTGAGCATCTTAAGCAGTTGTTGACACATGCACCAGTGCTAAAGATTGCGGATCCAAACACAGAGTTTGTAGTGTACAAATGCTTGCAAGAAAGGAATTAGTGGAGTTATTATGCAAGAAGGACAGGTAGTGTGCTATGAGTCACCTAAACTGAATGAGCACGAGCATAATTATCTAATGCATGATCTTGAGCTAGCAACAACTATACATGCATTGAAAATGTGGAGACATTATCTTATGGGTAGGAGGTTTACATTGATGAGCGACCAAAGTGGGTTGAGGTATTTGTTTGACCAATTGAATGTAAATATCAAGCAAGCTAGATGGTTGGCTACCCTTAATAACTTTGACTTTGAGATCAGATACATCAAAGGGAAGGAGAACCGGGTTGCAGATGCTCTTAGCAGGAAGGTACATGTAAATCATATAGCAGCTATAAGCTCCTATGGGATAGAGTTAGAGGATATGATCTTGTAGGCAGGACAACGGGATGACAAATACATGGAGATTATGCACAGGTTACAACAGAGTACAGGCACAAGTATAGGTTTAGGTGCTGGTACTCGTATAGGGGATTAGGATGCAGACTATCTTCTCACGACAGATGACTTTGTGAGGTTTCGAGACAAGATATATGTGCCGAATTGTAGTGAGCTCAAGAAGCTTATCTCGAGGGAGTTTCATGTGAAACCGTATTTGGTTCATCCAAGATATCATAAGACATTGACGGCGGTGAAGAAGTTTTACTATTGGTCGAATATAAGGAAGGAAGTGGCTAAGTTCATGGCTATATGTTTAGATTGTCAGCAGGTAAAGGCATAATGCAAGCATCCAGGTGGTCTACTACAACCTATTATGATTCTGGAATGGAAATGGGAGGTCATTTCCATGGATTTCATCACAGGTCTTCTGAGGATAGTGAGGCAACAAGATTCTATTATGGTTGTGGTTGATAGGTTGAGCAAGGTAGCTCACTTCATTCTGGTGAAGACTACATATTCAACGAGTGAAGTACCACAGGTGTTCATTAGATAGATAGTGAGACTACATGGTGTTCCAAAGAAGATTGTGTCGGACAAGGATGCAAAGTTCACTTCCAAGTTTTGGATGGAGCTATTTGCAGGCTTGGGTACAGAGTTGGCCTTTAGTACAACTTATCATCCACAGACAAATGGTCAAATAGAGAGAGTCAACAGGATCTTGGAAGATACGCTGAGGATGTATGTGATGCACCGACAGAGGAAATGGGAGGAGTATCTTCCATTGGTGGAGTTTGCATACAATAATGGTTATAAGGAGTCATTGAGGATGAGTCCTTTCAAGGCATTGTATGGATAAAGTTGTAACACTCCCATCATCTAGAGTGATCCAGTGAACATGGTACTTATTGGACAGGACATGTTGACGGACATGGAGCGGGAAATGCAAGTTATAAAGAAGAATCTAAAGGCAACACATGATAGACAAAAGAGTTTTGCAGATCAACACAAGGTGTTCTAGGTTGGGAAGCATGTGTATTTGCGAATTAAGCCCAAGAAAATCTCTTTGAGGATTGGTTCATGTGCCAAGTTGGAACCATGGTATTGCGGGCCTTTTGAGATCCTTAAGAGGATTGGAATAATGGCATATTGACTTGCATTGCGTCCAATAGTGAAAGTCCATGATGTTTTCCATATTTCATTGATCAAGAAGTATATAAAGGATGTTGATCATGTTATTGATTGGTCTGTATTGCAGGTGGAGCAAGAAGGAGAGTTCCAGTCGGAGCCTTAGTGTATATTGTAGCGGAAACATCTCATGCCGAGGAACAGAGCCATAGAGCAATTTAAAGTGCAGTGGAAGCACTTCGGGCTTGAAGAAGCTACATGGGAGATGGCGAATCAGATGCGGACCCAATATCCTTCATTGTTTTTCAGTTGAGGCAAAGAAGTTTTGGTTTGATGTTGGTTTATGTTTGGCATATGTTTTGATATTTGTATATGTATATGTATATGTATATGTATGTAAATACCACCATGAGCTAAGTTATAAATCTCCAATAAGCAGTCTGGTTATTATCTTGTCATGTTGTTGTGATGTTTTGCTTTTGAGAAAGTCCTTCATTATAAATACTGCAACGAGCTAAGTTATAAAGCTCCATAGGCAGTATGTTTGCTTTCAGTGGTCTTGCTAAGGTCTCGGTGTGGTTTAACACCAAGGATGATGTTCCCCAAGGGGGAGGGCTCTGTAACAACCCTAGTGAAAAGTTCATGTAATAAAAGTTAATAAAGGCAAAATAAGACCACGGGTAAGGAACATGTATTTCAAGTTGAATGTTGGGCAAATATATCCTAGTGGGCATCACTGGATGTGTGTTTTGGCTAAGGAAAATTGGCAAAGGCTAAGGCTAAGGCATTAAAAGGCAAAAAGGCATTTTGGCACATTTATTTATGAAAGTAAAGGAAATTAGGAGAAAAGTAAGGTGAAAGGTCACAAGTTGCATGTGAGGAGGAAATTGAAGGAAAATAATGGAAAATGAAGAAAATAAGAGGCCTCATTCATAAAAAGGCTTATGAGGAGCAGTTCATGGATTTTGTCAGTCCAAGTTTGGAGCTCTCTCATTATTCTCTCTCTCTCACTCTCTTGGTCACTTAGAGTTTTCTTGGAGCACTAGTTTGGAGCAAGGAAAGTAAAAGCAAGAAAAGCAAAAGAAGGCAAGCAAGGAAAAAGGAAAGGAAAGTAGGATCAAGCAGCTTCAATAGGAATACTTGCAGGTAACCTTTTGCATGTATGATTTCCTAGTTGGTTTGGACATGCATGGTTTTGCATGTTGGTGTATTGTTCTCTTGCTGTCACTGGCGTGGTTTTGTCGAGTTATGTCAGTGGATTTTAGCCTAGCCTAGCCTTTCTTCGGATGCCATGGTATGTTGGGATGTTTATTTTAGTTTTAGAACTTTGGAATTGTCAGATGGATTTTAGAATTCAGGGCGGAGGTGTTCTCAAGGTTCATTCCCATAGGCCTAGGAATCCCTTGACTGGTTTTGGTGGGATACATGGTAAATCCTGAGGGAGCAATCTCGGTTTAGGGCCTAGAGATCCAGGTTTGGATTGCGGTAAAGCCTGAGAGACAAGGAGATGGAAAATTCCTCAAGGATAGTGATGGATTCCAGATGGAATTCCAAGTCCTGTTTGGTTGTGATCAGAGCACCGATTTTGGTGTGATCACAGTTTGGGGTGGAGGTGGTTTAACCTCTAGATTCCCTTGGTTTTTCTATGAGATCCCACATTCATTCTTGGAATATGGCACAGGGGTGACTGGCTAAAAGAGAGATTTGGTTCAACCATGTCTATGGTTGGGTGGTACGTGGAAGTCCCGAACCTCGTCGGATTTGCCTATGATTAATAAAAGCTAAGCTATCTTACTTTTGCACTTATTTATATGTGGATTTAATGGTGGTCATATCTCTGATATTTACATGGTTTTATGTTGGTTATAAGCATGATTGAATGATTGTTTCATGTCATGGTTATTTCATGTATTTACTTATAATTATTAAATAGATGGATGCAACACCTAATTGATGATGTAGTAATTCAATGGAGAAGGAGGTGACCCTTCTGGTTATGTTTCATAAGTTGTTTCAATTGTTTATGCTCTGTCATGTATCCTAGACTTGTAGGTTGCATTGATGCCAAGTGTCTGACAAAATGTTAGTCTCGGTTGGGGATGCTTAGGCCTAGTCCTGAGGGTGATTTTTGATTGATCAACATTATTATCATGTTTCTAATGATTTATGGAAGTTACAACAAGTTGTGGGTAGAGGCCAGGATTTTAGGCTAGAAAAGTGGTTTAAATCCCTGGGTCGCTGGCACAAAACTAACAATTTTGGTCCACAGTTGTTGGCAGGCAGGCCTGTGAAAGCGACTTTGGGTTTTTGGTCACTCCCTTTCCCATAGCATGAGAGTGACTATGGCCTAAGAGTCGTTGAATAGTAGTGGGACCCATGGATAGGTTGTCTACGTGGCTGACTTGTCTCGCGAGGATTCTGTTGATGATGTTGGATGACTGTAGGTGATGTTCCGTCGATTCCACTTCCTTAAAGTGACATAGGAGGCCGAATCTGATTGTAGTAGCATCTCTCCTCATGTTTACCCGATTGGCATGGTTAGTTTGGGTAGACCTGGGAGGGGGGTGTTACATTAAGACTTTAATGACCTCCCTTAGGTGCCACAAAACCTCCAGGAGCAACCCAACCCCTCTAAGTGTCCAACCCCTAAGTTAACTCTTTGTTTCACTGACTTAGAGCCTCAGTCACTACCTTGCCAAGGCATCCAAGTGACTATAACCCTCTAGTCACTCCCATAGTCTTGCTTCCCAACAACTGTGGACTTTTTTAGTCAGTTCTATACTAGGGACCCTGAATTCTAAGCCACTTTTTTCAGGACTAAGACTTAGGCCCCTGCCCAGAACTCAGTGAAACTTCAAGGAATGATGAATCACATAGAATCAAGGCTTCCAAATTGAAACTTAAACCAGGACTTGACCTGACCTCTCCCAACCAGGACTGACATTCCGTTAAACACATGATGAGCATGTAACCTACATTTCATGAATGCATATATGAACATAAGGATCTAAAAAATTATCTAAGTTTTAACAAGAAGGATTTATGCCTTCTCACAATCGTTTTCATAACACCAATTAGGTCATGCAATCATTAACCAAACATTCATTGAATGAAATGTGGTGAGATCCATACTTAGATTTGTCATATAACCATGCTTGCAACCAACATATAACCACATAGATACCAATGATAGAACAACCATTAAAGCCACATAATAACAAGTACATTTACTTATCAAAGACAAGAGAAAATTATCTTTTATTAACCATATGCAAAAGCTAACCAATTTAAGGACTTACACGTACCACCCGACCATAGATTGGGTTGAACCAAATTTGTCTTTCGGCTAATCACCCCCATGCCATATTCAAAGCATGAATGTGGAATCTCATGGGATAAACCAATCCACAAATAACTAAGGAAATCCATAGGTTAAATCACCTCCACCCTCACCATACCGTGATCTCACCTAAACCGACTTCAATATAACAAAACCAAACTGAGCTTGGATGCCTCAGAATTCCTTCACCATACCTTGAGGAATTTTCCAGTCTCCACCTACCTGTTGAAGGCTTCTCAAAGAATACCGTCTCCACCCCCAACCCTTGGGATTTTCTTGAGACCACCTCACTCAGATTGAGAACCTTTTGAAAATCCATATCTTAACCAAGAAATAATCCCATCACATCATGGCCATCTGGAAATGGAAAGGCAAGGCTAAAAACCACTGTCAAAACCCGACAAAATCCATGCCACCGACAACAATGAAACCAAATAGACACATGCACATACCATGCATTATAAAACCAATTAGGAAATCATACATGCAACATGTTACCTGCAAGTATTCATGTAAAATTTTCTTATTCCAACCTTTCCTTATTTGATGCTTTCTTTCCTTGTCCTTCCTTTGCTTGCTTGTTTTCCTTCTCTCTGAAAATCAATCCTAAAAATGAATTGACCAAAGGCTACAAATTGATGCTTTGATGTCTTTTTATTATTGATGCTTCTAATTTCTTCATTTTTCCTTCAATTTTCTCCTCATATGCAATTTGTGACCTTTCATATCCCTCTCTCCTATGTTCCTTTATTTTCATAAATAAAATGCCAATAATACCTTTTTTTTCCTTTTCAAAGCCTTTGCCAATTTCCACTTAACCATCATGACAAACATGAAAACATAACAACTATATCGCTTATTGGAGCCTTATAACATATCTCATGGCAACATTTACATCCATATACATATATACATATACCAAAACTACTTTGCCTCAGCCGACAAACAATGAAGGATATGTAGTCCGCATCAGATCAACCATCTCCCATGTAGCTTCATCGGGCCCAAAGTGTTTCCACTGCAATTAAACTTGCTCGATTGCTCTGTTCTAGAGCATGTATTGTTTTCATTGCAATATGCATTGAGGGTTCGATTGGAATTATCCTTCTAGTTCCACTTGAAATATAGACCAATCAATAACATGATCAACATCCTTTACTTATCTCTTAAGCAGTGAATCATGGAAAACATCATGGACTTTCATTGTCGGAGGCAGTGCAAGTCTGTAGGCCAATCTTTCAATCCTTTTAAGGATCTCAAAAGGCCTATGATACCATGGTGCCAGCTTGGCACATGATCCAATAGTCAAGGAGATATTCTTGGGCTTAATGTGCAAATACACATGCTCCCTAACCTGAAACTCCGTAAATTCCCTGTGCTGGTTTGCATAACTTTTCTTCATGTCCCGTGTTGCCTTTAGATTCTTCTTTATAACCTACATCTCATGTTCCATTTCTACCAATATATCTGGTTTAACAAGTACCCTTTTCATTGGATCACTCTAGCTGATGGGAGTATTACAACACCGCCCATAGAGTGTCTCAGACAAACTCATTCTCAGTGACTCTTGATAACCATTGTTGTAAGCAAACTCGACCAATGGAAGGTACTTCTCCCATCTCCTCTTCTGGTGCATGACATACATCCTAAGCATATCTTCTAGAATCATGTTGACCCTCTCTGTCTTTCCATCTGCCTATATATGATAAGTTGTACTAAAGGCCAACTCTATCCCCAAACCTACAAACAACTCCTTCTAAAATTTGGAAGTGAACTTAGCATCCCTGTACGACACAATCTTCTCTAGAACACCATGCAATCTCACGATCTCCCTGATGAAGAACTATGCCACCTCACTAGTTGAATAAGTAGTCTTCATTGGAATGAAGTTAGCTACCTTGCTCAATCTATAGACCACAACCATGGTAGAATAATGATGCCTCGATGTAATCGGAAGACTTATAATGAAATCCATGGAAATGACCTCCCATTTTCATTTTGGAATTGGAATAGGCCGTAGTAGACCACCTGGATTCGTACTCTTTGTTTTCACCTGCTGACAATCCAAACATCTAGCCACAAACTCTGCCACTTCCTTCTTTAGATTTGGCCAATAGTATAACTTTTTCGTTGTTGTCAATGTCTTATGATATCCTAGGTATCCTGAATATGGTTTGACATGAAACTCCATTAAGATAAACTTCTTGAGCCCATTGTCATTTGGCACATAGATCTTGTCCTTGAATCTCACCAAACCATCTGTAGTGAGATGATAGTTTGCATCTTGATCACCTGTTCCATGTTGTAACCCGTGCCTAAGCTCCATGTACTTGTCATCCCACTAGACTACCTGTAAGATTCGATCTTGTAAATCTATCCCATAAGAGCTCATTGTTACAACATGGTTCATTTCGACTCTCCTACAGAGAGCATCTGCAACATGTTCTCCTTACCCTTAAAGTATCTGATCTCAAATTCAAACTCTCTGATCATGGCCAACTACCTAGCCTACATGGAATTTAGATTTGGTTTGTCAACCAAATATCTCAACCCACTGTGATCGCTCATCAATACAAACCTCCCACTAAGAAGATAATGCCTCCACATATTTAAGGCATGATCAATAGTTGTCAACTCAAGATCATGAGTCACGTAGTTCTGATCGTGCTCATTCAACTTCCTGGAATCATAACGCACCACCTGTCCCTCTTGCATCGAGACCCCACCAAGTCCTCTCTTGCAGGCATTTGTACACACCATGAACTCTTTGTCTGGATCTACAATCTTAAGAACTGCAACATTGGTCAACAACTGCTGCAACTACTCAAAACTAGCCACACACTCCTTTGTCCATTCAAATTTCTTACCTCTCCTTTGCAATGATGTAATAGGATATGGAATGCATGAGAAGTTCCTGATGAGCCTACTGTAGTAACCTGCTAGCCCCATGAATGATATGGCTTCATCTACATTCTTAGGAGCTACCCACTCCATGATAGCCCTTGTATTTTTTGGATCCACTATTATGTCTTACTTGGAGACAATATGTCCTAAGTAATGTACCTTTGTTTGAAAGAAGTTGCACTTGCTAAGCTTAGCATATAACTGATGCTCTCTTAGCAATCTCAATATTGTTGCTAAGTGTTTGGCATGCTCTTCTTCATTTTTAGAATATATCAATATATCATCAATGAATTCAATAAAAAATTTGTCAAGAAAAGGATGAAACGCACTATTCATCAAGCACATAAAAGTAGTTGTGGTATTAGTCAAATCAAAAGGAACCACAACAAACTCATAATTCTCATATCTAGTCCTGAAAGCAGTCTTGTAGATGTCCTTGTCTTTGATGCGTACCTGATGGTATCCTGATCTCATATCATTCTTCGAGAACATTGCTGCTTCCTTCAATTGATCAAACAAGTCATCAATCCTCGACAATGGGTACCTATTCTTGATCGTCACCTTGTTCAGTTTCCTGTAATCAATGCACAACCTAAGAGTACCCTCCTTCTTCACGAACAATATTGGTGCATCCCAAGGCGATACACTTGGCATAATATATCCCTTATCAAGCATTTCCTTCAGCAGCAACTTCAACTCTACTAACTCTACTGTGGTCATCATGCAAGGTGCCTTTGATTCTAGTGTTGCCCCTGGTACCAACTCAATCGAAAATTCCACTTCCATGTGGGGAGGAAACTCTGGAATCTCTACTGGAAACACATCCTGAAACTGTTGTAATACATGGTATCTGTTGAAGATTTTTGCATCCTCAACATCCTTACCCTTGTCACTAGAAATATGGACTGGAAATAGAACACACTCCTTCTTACAATCATGCATAGCCTACGTAGCAGTGACCATCCTCACTTATGCAGGCTTCTTCTTTCGTTACAAAATTCTCTTTTCCCCATTGTCATCCAGACACTCAATAACCTTGTCATAACAATCTACTTTGGTCCTATGAAGATATAACCAATCCATACCCAAAAACATATTATATGATCCCAGTGGTAGTACATTCATATGTGTTGTTGTAGGCATGCCATTCAACTCAAATGCACAAACCCTTACCCACTGATGAACTCTCTTCTTTGTACCTGTAGCCAATTGCACCAACCAAGAATTTGCATGCACTTCTTTTCTCAAACCACACTTATCCACTGGGTCAAGATTAACAAAACTATAATTAGATCCAAGATCAATCAAAATAGAAACAATTCGACCACATAGCCTATCTTCCATCTCAATCATGGATACTTGGTGATCTGGTTGCTTGTTATCCACAGCTATATAAATCCGAGGAATTATATGACCAACATCGCCAATTGTCTGCACCTCATGAGCACTCTAGATCCGAGGCCTACCACCCTAGTACAATGGACAATCCTTCTTGTGATGATCTTTGCCACATATTGAACACTGCAATGGTCCCCTACCATCACCTCTCTTATGTTGCTCTCTAGGTTGTGACCCATGTCCCTTATCAACTGCATTGAACTTCTTGTAAGGAGCAACATTTTCTTTCTCATCTGCATCCTAAGGTCTTCCTCGCTTCGGTGGCCATATCCCTTTAAAATTCTCATTTCCCTTCAAATCATGCTTAAGCTCAGTGTTGCGCTTTGACTACTCATAACAATTCTTCAACTTTCGGATGGCCTCCTCCAATGATCTAGGTTCATCACACTCAATCTAGTCTCTATATGCTATTGGTAACCCACTGGTGAATCTTTGAATCTTAGCCTTCTCATCCTTGAGGTAAGGCACATACCTCAACATCTCCAGGAACCTACTAGTATACTCATCATATGTCATATATCCCTTCTATAGCTCATAAAATTCTTTAGCTCTATCATCATAGTACCTCTTTGATAAGTACTTCTTCTTGAAGAGTCTCTCGAACTCATCCCAAATCAACTATTCTTCTCGAATTCCATTGATATTCTTTACATCCTCCCACTAGATATATGCTTTCCCTTTGAGACTTAAGGTGGTTATCTTGGCTTTCATGTTCTCTGAATAGTTATGCAATTTGAAGAAATTCTCCATCCCAAGCAACCATGCCTCTACATCTTCTGACTTCTTCATCCCAAGAAACCATGCCTCTGCATCTTCTGACTTCTTCATCCCAAGAAACCATGCCTCTGCATCTTTTGACTTCTTCATATCTCCATCAAATGTAGGAGGCTTGACTTTCTTGAAATCCTCTGGCAGCTACTCACTCCTCCTATAAGGATAATGACAGTGATGATGATGACAATGTATCCTAGATGAGGAATTAGAATAATTCCCATACATAGCAATGCTCCTGTTAGGTGTATCTAGTGATATTTTGCCTCTGATTGTATCCAAACCGAGACCTGCTACCACAAGCTCCATTATTTTTCTCTTCCTGCTCTTGATTGATCCTCAATTGTCCATGTCTTTTCAATTATGACAAGCTTTGAAGAATTGTTGCATTGAATTCCACCTACTTTTCCTGAGCCCTTGCAAGTCTTTCCTGAGCCTCAACCAACCTGTCATTCTCTGCTTTGCAACTTCTGATCTTTTCCATCAAACTCCTCAATGTATCTGGTATACTAGGAGAATACTCATCTTCTTGCTACCTAACTAATCTATGGGGAGAGTAAGGAAACTGTAGTCTACCATTTTGCTCATCATCTCTTATTCTCTTCTTCCTGCAAATAGGCCATGCCAGATAAACGAAATAGATAAATCAAAACCATGCCTCATTAATGTTCAGGGGAGTCTTATCTCATCTGCAAAATCAATCCACATTAGCATGATACATGTATAATCATAATCACATCAATATAACAAAATCGTGCACGACCATACCAATTGTGTACCATGACCCCATGCATGACAACCATAACCATGATAACATCATATTTTACCCAAAGAGAGTGCTACCGACTCTAATACCATCCCATAATCGCCTCCTCGCACATTTACCTACTTTCACCAGTTTGTATGGGTAAACATGAGCTGAGGGTCACTATGATAAGACTAAACATCTTATATTACCTTAAGGAAATGGATTCGACAACTTAAGACTTTACTGACATCCCTTAGGTGCCATAGGACCTCCAGGAGCAACCCAACCCCTTCAAGTGTCCAATCTTTGAGTTAACTCTCTATTTCATTGACCTAGAGCCTCAATCACTCTCTTGCCAAGGCCTCCAAGTAACTGTAACCCTCTGGTCACTCCCATAAGCTTGCTTCAGTGACTGTGGACTTTTTCAGTTAATTCTATGCCAACGAACTTGAATTACGAGCCACTTTTTGAGGGCTAAGATTTAGGCCCCTGCCCATAACTCAGTGAACTTCTAGGAATGATGATACACATAGAAATAAGGCTTCCAAACCAAAACTTGAACCAGGACTTGACCTGACCTCTCCCAACCAGGACTGACATTTTGTCAAACACATGATGAACATGCAACCTACACGTCATGAATTCATATCTGAACATAAGGATCTGAAAACTCATCTAAGGTTTAACAAGAAGGATTTATGCCTTCATACCATAGTTGTCATAACACCAATTAAGTAATGCATTCATTAACCATACTTTCATTGAATGAAATGTGATAAGATCCATACTTAGATATGTCATATAATGATGCTTATAACCAGCATATAATGAGATAGATAACAATGTAGAACAACCATTAAAGCCACGTAATAACAAGTACATTTACTTATCAAAGACAAGAGAAACTTAATTCTTATTAACCATATGCAAAAACCAACTAAGTCAAGGACTTCCATGTACCACCCGACCATAGATTGGGTTGAACCAAATCTTTCTTTTAGCTAATCACCCCTGTGCCATATTCTAAGCATGAATGTGGGATCTCATTGGATAAACCAATTCAAAAACAACCAAGGGAATCCAAAGGTTAAACCATATCCACCCTCACCATACTTTGATCTCACCTAAATCAGCTCCAGGATCACAAAACCAAATCAAGTTTGGATGCCTCTTAATTCCTTCACCATCCCTTGAGGAATTTTCCTGTCTCCACCCACCTGTTGAGGGCTTCTCGGGGAAGACCATCTCCACCCCCAAACCTTGGGATTTTATTGAGACCACCTCACTTGAATCCAAAACCTTCCGGAAATCCAGAGCTCAATCGAGAAAGAACCCCATCACACCATGGCTATCCGGAAATGGCAAGGGAAGGCTAAAAACCACTGTCAAAATGCAAAATCCATGCCATCGACAACAATGAAACCAAATACACACATGCACATACCATGCATGCCAAAGCCAACTATGAAACCATATAAGTAACTTGTTACCTACAAGTATTCCTGCTGAAGTTACTTGATCCAACCTTTCCTTGCTTGATCCTTGATTTCCTTGTCCTTCCTTTTCTTGCTTGCTTTCCTTCTCCTCTTGGTGCTCTTCTCCTCTCTGAAAGCCAATACTGAAAATGAACTGACCAAAGGCTACACAATGATTCTCTGATATATTTTTATTATTTATGCCTCTAATTTCTTCATTTCCCCTTAATTTTCCTTCAATTTCCTCCTCACATGCAACCCATGACCTTTCACATCCCTTTTCTCCCATTTCCCTTTATTTTCATAAATAAAATGCCAATAATACCTTTTTGCCTTTTGAAAGCCTTTGTCGTTGCGTTTGCCAAATTCCCCTTAACCATAATACACAACAAGTGATGCCCACTAGGATATTTTGCCCAACATTAAACTTGGAATAAGTATCCCTTGACCTTGGTTTTATTTTTTTTGCCTTTATTAACTTTTATTACATGAACTTTTAACCCGAGGTTATTACATATATGGTTTGTAATTGAGGTTTGATATGTTTGTGGCGCCATGGTGATAAATCATAGGGTAGGTAAGAAGTACTAAATGCAATGGATCCCTGTGGTTATTAACAAGTCAGTCACGACAACCTTGGCAAATGTAAACCAAACTTTTAATATGTTGAACTACTTGCGTGAAAAAAAAAAAAAATGAAAGTAGAAAATATCGTTTGTAATGCATTTCTAACATCAAATAACTTTGTTGATTAGGTGTAAGCTTCTGAGTTGATATGATATTATACTCCCTCACTTATCTATAAGTGGCAGGCATATGGTCTATCTATTTCATCAACATATATCTCTATGGAAAGAAATAATGCCCTCTATTGTTAATCATCAACATTTTGGAAACTTGACTATACTGAGAGGGGGGTGAGTCAGTGTAGTGCATTCGCGGTCATCATTTTACAATTTTTACTTTATTTTCAGTAGTTATCTGAACTATTAAATGAGAAACAATACATCATATGAATAACAGATTTAACATATAAGAAACATTAAACCACAACATAAGAAATAACACACAAGGGAAACACATGTAAACAACAAATATAAGTGGAAACCCATAAAGGGAAAAATATTCTATGTTGATTTTAATCAGGGTCCCGAGCACCTTGGGAATACCCCACCCATAGGTGCTCTATATACCCTTTTTGTACCTTATATACGTTATTTCCATGTTTATTCCTTACGTGGTTATCAATTTTTTTTTTTAAGTCAAGTGCAGTAAATTAGTAACAGTTCGATGTCTCCTATAAATGCTTTGAATATGTTGTTTCTTAGTTGTAAAGTGATTATCATAGTTTTCATGAGCTATAACCAACTTCATCTATCAATTTTTATCTTCTTTCATCAAGTTCTTGTACTTATATCAATATTGGGAGCTTCATATAAAACAAACCCGAGAACTTTGGTTTTGCATAATTTCTTGTGGTTTTATGTTATCTATCTAAAAAGCACCTTAATTAGTCTTTTAGCATGATTTGGTGAATGAGGAGAGATTGAAGAGAAAATTGTCACATCTTCAAGATTGTCATATAGGGCCATAGATTGTCTTAATATTGTTTTGTTATGTGGTTGGATTTACTTTCATGCGGTAGTAGACTAGAGTTGATTTCCTTGCAAGCACAATGTAGTTCTTTTATTACAAAGTAGCATAGTTTTAATCCCTGCAACTTTACTTTCATGAATATTTTTTCCTACAATTTTATTCTCCTATATTTTACTTCTTGCAACTTCAATTCTTGCACTTTTCTTCTTGCATTTTTCCTCCTGCAAGGTTGGGCCAAGTTGAGTGATTGTTGATTAGCATGACCACCCATTCCACTTGATCAAAAGGATAATTACTTCCATAAGTTAGTATTCATCGAGAAGGAAGAAAAAATGTGAAGTACATATACAGTGTACAATACCTATTACGTTTGTACGAACCTCAAGTTGACATATTTAAGTTGAGATCTAGAGGATTACAACATTGTTGTTGGAATATTTAGGGTCATCACTTTAGAGCCCACTATTGAGGAGGTGTTAAAGTTTGCAGTCATCCTTTTTTTCTCTGTTATAAAAGAAAAAGAAAAAAATTAAGACTTCTTTTCTTAAAAAGGATTTACGTCTCATAGACTTACAGATAAGCCAAAACCCCCCACTTATGAACCTCCAGTTAGCAATCAACTGCATTCACTTGATTGTGGAACATTAATTTCCATAATAAGAAGCTTGGAGACTTCTCTAGAATATCGGACCATAGCATTTGAGACTTTTTTATAAGGAGACAACTCCCCATCTTTCTATACAATGGATGACTATGGAGATTTGATTGAGGTTTTTGAATTTCCTAACTAGGAAACCAATGGCAAAGATGGGATGAAAAATATCAATCCATATGCACTTCCCCACTTCTAAGGACTAACCACTCAAGATCTTGACACTTTTCTAATTGAGTTTGTTATAGTGTGTAGGACGTATGACTTATTTCCTTATCTTTTACTTCCTACAACTTCATTTCCTACACTTTGGTTCTTGCATTTTCACCTCTTGCAAGGTTAGGGCAAGTTGAGTTACCATTGATTAGCATGACCACCCCTTCCTTTTAATGAAAAGGACAACTGCTTCTCGGTTACTATGCATTGAGAATGAAGAAAAATTGTGAATTGCACATGAAGTGCATGATACCTCTTAAGTTTGTATGAACCCTAGGTTGACATATTAAAGTTGAGACCTTTAGGACTACAATATTGTTGCTGAAATACTAAGGGCCATCACTTTTTGACATCTTTGCCAAGAAAGTGTCAAATTTGCGATTTTATGTTTTTTCGCTCCTGTAATAGAATAAACAAAATGATTATTTTCTTCTTAAAAGGCATTCATGTCTTGTCGACTCCTAGATAAGCTAGGAAAGTAGCATATTTTAATCTCTACAACTTTACTTTCTTCTATTTCTTTTCCTACGACTTTATTTCACTATCTTTTACTTCCTGCAAATTTGGTTCTTATATTTTGATTCCTACATTTTCATCTCCTACAAGGTTAGGCCAAGTTGAGTGACTTTTGATTAGCATGATTATCCCTTCCCCTCAATCGAAAGGACAATTATTCCATAGGTTAGTCTGCATTGAGAAGGAAGAAAAATGTGAATTCCAAATCTAGTGCATGGCACCTCTTAAGTTTGAACAAAATCGGGTTGACATATTAAATTTGTGACCTTTAGGACTACAACATTGTTGTTGGAACACTAAGGCTCATCACTTTTTGGCGTCATTGCTAGGGAAGTGTCAAAGTTTGCATTTTTTTTTTTTATCTTGTAATAGAAGGACGAAAAAAAGGAATTTTATTTTTTTTAAAAGCATGCATGCCTCATAGACTTAGAGATAAGCTAGGTAATTTTTTGCCAAAAGCCCCTACGTAAGAGCCTCTATGTATCAATGAAAAACAAACAATTGATTATGAAACATTACCTTCCACAATATGAAGCTTTAAGACTTATCTATAAGAGTGGGCCAAAACATTTGAGACCTTTTCAGAAGGACACAACTCCCCATCTTACTATACAATGGCTGAAGATGGAGATCGACCTAAGGTTTTTGAGTTTCTTATATGGGAAAATAATGAGTAAGATAATATGAAAAATATGAATCCATATGTACTTCCCCACTTCTATGGACTAACCACTAAAGATCCTGACACTTTTCTATTTGAGTTTGTTGTAGTGTGCAAGACTTATGGCTTATTTCCCTGTCTTTTATTTCTTGCACTTTGATTACTACATTTTCACATACTACAAGGTTATGCCATGTTGAGTGATTGTTAATGAGCATGACCACCCCTTCCACTTTATCAAAGGGACATTTGCTTCTATGGGTTATAGGTTAATGTGCATTAACAAAATGTGAATTACATAAACAATGCATGATACCTCTTAATTTTGTATGAACCCCGGGTTGACATATTAAAGTTGAGAACTTGAGGACTACAACATTGTTGTTGGAAAACTAAGGGGCATCAATTTTTGGTGTTGTTGACATGAAGGTGTCAAAGTTTGTAATTTATCTTTTATTTTCTCTTTTGCAATAGAAGAAAAAAATATTTGTTTTCTTAAAACTCATGCATGCCTCATAGACACAAAGACAAGCTAGGGATTTTTTTTCCAAAAACCCCCATTTTTGAGACTCTAAGTAGCAATGAACAACAATGATTTCATTGTGAAACATTAGCTTCCATAGTAGGAATCTTTTAGACTTATCTAGAAGAGTAGGCTAAAGCATTTGAGACCCTTTTAGGAGGTATCTCACCATCTCACTATACAATGGTGAAAGATGGAGATCAAACTAAGGTTTTTAAGTTTCATATACGAGAAATAAATGGGCAAGCTAGGATGAAAAATATCAATCCAATTGTACTTCCCCACATCTATGGAATAGCCACTAAAGATCCTCACACTTTTCTATTTGAGTTTGTTTTAGTGTGCAAACTTATGACTATCTTATAGATGAACAAAAACTTTAACTCTTTCCTTCTACGTTGAAAGATGCAGCTCTAAGAGGGTTCATGATTCTTGAAGAGACCAACATTACCACTCGGGAATAAATGAAACAAATTTTTATCAACAAACACAGATTATTATCGAGTTAGAGACACAAGGGATGAGATATTTCGAATGACCGAAGGAGACAATGAATCCTTGTAGGAATTTGAAGAAAAATTTCAATTGAGCTACAAGAGAGCACCCAATTACACCCTAGATGATGACTCCTTGAAACTTGTTCTACTACGAGGATTAAGAGAGGACTTGATGGAGACATTGAATCTCCAAGCCAATGGAGATATCCACCTACTGGATTATGCTAATATAAAGCAATTTTTCAAAAATCATTTTAGAGATAGAAAGGTAGATCTAGTAGAGGTTTATAAGTCCTTGTTGGAGGAGCTAGTCGGCTCCGCTAACTAGCCCAAGTCAAGTCGACAAGTCCACAATGTAATGAAAGGCTAACTAATGACAAACTAAGTCACATGTTTGGTCGAACAATTAGACTAGAAAAACTGTCCCGATAGTCTACATATATGTTTGTTTGCATAAAATGTAACAATTTTGGTTATGGTTTCGACATATAATAAAGATATATTTGTGTTCTTCTGCTGGTTGTCCATTATTGTATTTCTCTTCATCGTAGCCTATGCTTATCATGTGATTACTTGATGTTTGTCTGATGGTAACTTTGCATGCTTTCTGCTAGATTACAACATTGGTTCCATTGTCGGTAGTCAGAACTCAAGTCACAAAATATGCAAGCATGAATGTTAACATTAGAAGAGATATAATTATGGTGGGAGGAAAATATCAATAGTTATTTAAATAACTATGTATGCAAAAATTGTCTAACAATTACAAAATCTAGAGCTAATTTCTTTATGGAAGCGCATGAATGATTCATAAAAGGTGTCCCAATTGAAATCAAGAAGTACATCGACTGCACTGCCCATGAAAAAAACTTAGAACGAAACTGACGCCTGACTGTTATTGAAATTGTTGAACGATGGTTGAACAAATTTATATGAGCGACTTGAGTTGAAGACTATTGTGAAGAACAAGAAATAGAAGACCCAACTTCAATCTAACGTAATAAGACCAGATTTTATGATGACCTGCGCAACGATATCTTTTGCACGATCCCTACCCTTTTATATAAGTTCCTTCTTGACAAAGGTGCAAGACATATTGTTTAGTATCTACCACCATTAAGGATACCAACTAAGACTGATTGGAAGAAAGATCAAACCAAGTGGCAGAAATTTCGTGACGCTTGGTGTAAAGATACAAAGGAAGCATGGGATTATTTCTTAAGCAAATAATCATGGTTGATGGATATCTCACCACGAATTGACACTAAGTCGGGTCAGCATGTTGGGGGGGGGGGGAAACAGATTGGGAGAAAAAATGAAGAAAAATGAAAAGAAAGAACTAAAGTTGGAGAAGTAAATGTAGCCAAGAAGGATGGAAGGAAGAAAGTTGGATGCCAAGAAACAACAACAACAAGATAACCAACCAAATAGTGATCAACAATATAAACAATCAACTGATATACAACAAATAGCAAGGGATAAGAGACAACAACGATGAGAGAAAATTAGAGAACAAGAATACCAGAGGAAAAGAATGCAGAATCAGAAGCGTGAGAGCGAAGATGCACAAGAATCCTTAGAAGAGTTGAGAGGCATAGCACCACCCACACCGATAGAGAATGAAGGTTTACTGATAACCCGTAGAGAGCAAGTAGACGCCATGGAAGTCATTGACTTTGCTCCAACCATAAGAATAACTACGGCTATAGCAATAGTGAGTCCCAACATTAGAGAATTTCTTTACTCGCGAAATTATTCAGAAATACCTGCAGTTTGGTATAATGAACAAGAACAAAGAAAATTTTAAGAGACAAATAAACATGAACAATATCAATCAACTAATAATTATGAAGCAGAATAAGTACTTCTCCAACTCACCAATCTCATGATCATATCCACCCTGTCGTAGCTTGTATCCATCAAAGAAACCCGTATATAAGCGATCGATGAAGAGTTGTGACCTTAAGAGAGTCGATTAAAAAAATATATAGATAAGGCGTGCTAGACTGACGAGTCATTATCCAAGTTATCATCGAAAAAGAAGAAAATAGGGATACATCATCCAACAATGAGTCTGACAATAACAACCATTTAAGTCCAATATCTCGATCGCCACGACCTCCTTCAATCAAAATATGTCTGAATCACATATCCACCTATGAAGGCAATAAAGACTCGAAAAGGTATTGGTTTGTCTACGAAAAATATTGGACCGCAAATGATATAAGCGATGAAGACAAGCAAATGGTGCAGTTCGCTGCAACCTTAAGAAAACAAGAATTAACATGGTTTATGAACCTCACAGAGAAGCAAACTAAGCCAAAAAGTCAAATAAAACTAGTTTTCTTACATTTTTTAAAGCATAAGATGTCAAGCATCTTGCATCCCATAAATTAAAGGAAATCAAGCAAAGTCTGAACGAATCTGTATGCAAGTATGAAAAACTATTCAAAGATTTATTTAGCCAGATTGAATATAATATCAATGAACATCTATTAGTCCAATGGTATGTGGCCGATCTACTAAAAAAAATACATGGTCCACTTTGAATGCATCAAGTTACAAATTGTGAAGAGGCATTGAAACTAGCACAACATATTAAGAAAGATGAAGAAGTCCAGTCGACTATCTCATCGATTGATAACAAATTTGAAGACAAAATAGACCATTTACAAAAATCTCTAATGCAATTGGCACTCCACAAGAGTCATCTCTAGTGTGCTAATTGTCACATCGAAGGACATACGAAAGATAGTTGTAAATTTGTAGATTATTTCGACGAATATGTTCAAAGAATATAGTCTTATGTGTATTGTGATATTTTCCAAGTTGCCTCTAACCACTCAACTAAAGACTGCCAATACAATCTATGAACTTCAAGCTGAAGTGGTGCGCTATCTGTGAAGACAATGTGCATTCCACCTAAGAATTTTCATGTAATGGCAAAAGTAAACCTAATTACCATGTTGTCTATCATACTTAGGCTACCGAACCATTTAGTGAATCACCGTCCTTCGGTTGAAGAGGATGAGATCGAGGAGGCTATGACGGTCGTCGATGAGGATATAACAACAGAGGATGTGGATGTGGTTGAGGCTGATGATGATTTTACTGCTTTACATGCTGGCAAGAAGGGCACATTGCTACAAAATGCCCCATGAAATATAAAATTGATTTGCTTATTTAGGTGGCTCCAGAAATGCTTAGAGTCCAGAAATAACTCAAAATTCAAAGTCACTAGATTGAAGTAGAGCCAGAGTCAGATCGAAGGTCACGTTGCAATATTTCCACTGGTGTGAACGACACCTCAATCCAAGTTTGTATGAGAGAGTTATGGGCAGTCAAAGTTTTGGTCAAACTAGGCCCAGTTGCAGTCACTAACGAGGCAACAATATGGTAAAGTCTTGACGCACGAAATCCAACCACTGGAATGGGCGAATTTATCACCTCTTTAAAATAACCAGTGACCCTAAAGTTGGACGAAGATTTTTTTTTAACCACTTTGTTAGTTATATATATATATATGTGTGTGTGTGTGTGTGTGTGTGAGTGTGTGTGTATGTGTATGTACATGTATATATGTATGTATACGTAGATGTATGTACATATATACATATGTATATGTATGTGTATATGTATGTATATGTAGATGTATATACATATACATACATATACACACATACATATACATATGTATATAGTACATACATCTACGTATACATACATATATATACATACATATATACATACACATACACATACACATACACATACACACACACATACACACACACAGAGATATATATATCTATATATATATATATATATCTATATATATATATATATTAAAACAAATGAAGGGTCAGGGCCGCAGGTGACCTAGACCTCGCTTGACTACTGTAACAAGTCTTGACTATTATAAGGAGTCGGAAGGGTTCTAACCCACCCTACCTAGCGGGCAGCCCCGTTACCAATACAATGCACCAACGGTCAATACAACGTGCCGAGATTTAATACAACGTGCCACGATTAATACAACATGCCAAAATGGTTAACACAACACACCAAAAAGGGGTTCCGCGGGATGAACCCCGAAACCTCCCACCAACAAACTCTATATTTCAAAGTATCACCAACCAATGAGGTAAACAACTCTTTTGAAAACTCTGCCCAAAAAGCTTTATATAAATTGAATTTTTCCATTCGACAAGGGAGGAGGAGGCGGAATCGAGCAGTGGGAGCATGAGGGTCGAATTACAGGCAGAACTAGGAGCGCCCCGGGCCGAAACTGCGCCCAGGCGAGCAAGGATTTTGAGAAAGATTCCTAGGGAATATCAGGAGAATCTTTTTGTAGTGAATCTAAAGATTCCTTAGAGCTCCATATCTCACTTGCTCAATACAGGGTCAATTTTATAGTCATTTGACACAATTTCGCGCCACGAATCCAATGGTGATGTTCGTTTCTACAACTGAGCTTTTCATTTTCAGTCCATGCCAGAAAATGGAGGTATAAGGGTCATTTATGTAAATTTGATTGTCATTTATTTCTGCTACCATTTAATGAAAGAGGACTCCCCACATTGAGCAGGGCTTAGAGACGTAGCCTTCATGTGTTTAAGTTACATGTGGTTACATGCTCTTTTATATGTAATTCTGTATGCATCTTTGAAGTAAGCGATGTGGATCAAGTTTGGTATCAGAGCAGGTCTTCCTGATGCAAGTTGCATGAGTGAATGCAAGCTCTAAAGAGGAGAAGGAAAACATAAATCCTTTGATCCCGAAGCTGGGCGTGCAACAAGAAGATGAAACATGTCAGACGAGGAAGCTCTAATGGAGGAAGAGCAAAATTATTGCAATATTTTCTTCACCACGACGGAGAAAGTTGACAAGTTGTTTGTAGAGTATGAGAAGAAAATCAAACCTGAGAAGAAAGAAGTAGATGATCATGCCTCAATAAATCATGAAGGTGGAAGAGGAGAGCCTCTTGAGCCGCCCTCTCCATCCTCTAGTCATAGTTATTCTTCTTCTTCTTCTCACCATTCTAACATGCATCATAGGGATACATCTAAGAGACCATTTTTAAGCTAGATGTGAAGTTTTATTTGCCCACATATAATGGAGAATGTAAAGCAAATAAATTAAGCAATTGGATTAGACAAATTGAGGTTTATTTTCGGGTTCAACAGAATGAGGAGGATGAGGCCAAGAACCAATTAGCATCTCTTCAGATGAGTGACACCACTCTCGTCTGATGGGAGAGCAAGCTGCATAAATACAACAAATACTTGGGTAATCTCCTTTCTTTGTGGCCCAATTTTGTTTCTGCATTAAAAGATCAGTTTTATCCTTTGGGTTATTGAAAAAAGTCTTTGATGTAATGACAATATCTGGACAAGGTAAGGGTAAAAATGTACAAAGCTTCACAAAAGAGTTTAGAAAACAAGCTTTGAATTTGGGTATTTTACTTGATTCACCAGAAACTGTAACAAAGTATATTGGTGCTTTACATAGTTACATTTGGCATTCTTTGTTCTTATTGGAGCCTACTACTATTGATGTGGCTAGTATGAAGGCCATTCACCTTGAAAGCAGGGGTAAGAATGACAAAGAAGATCGATTGAAGAAATCAACTTTCAAACCTCATAATGGAAATTTCAAAGGAAAAGGCAAGGGAAAGGACAAGAAGGCAGCTACAACCAAGAAGGAGGAAGGAACAAAGCCATCTTGCATACATTGTAAGAAGGAAGGCCATGATGATGAAAATTGTTAGAAGTTGCATCCGGAGTTGAAACCAAAGAGATTTTGTGGGAAGAACAAGCAAAAGACAGTGGAAACTGTACATCAGGACCTTGGATTTGATTCCAGTGATGAGACACATATCACAACAGTGGCCATACAAGGTACTCTTTCTCTTCATGCTAATGAAAATTCTGAAATGCATGCAAGGACACGTTCTTCAAATGAGTATCTTATTAATGAATGGAAGAGGACTGAATCGTTCCACATTAGAGTCGTAATGAAACATTCTAAAGTGGAAACCTTGTTTGATCCGAGCTCACAAGCAACTTTGATTTTAGAATCCTTGGTCAAAAAGTTAGGATTAGAGACCAAGCCTCATCTGAAACCCTACCCTCTTGGTCGGGTGTGTGATAAAGCCAAATTACATGTGACCAAGTAGTGTAGAGCTAGATTTTTTATTGCGTCCAAGCTAGTAGATGAGGTTGATCTTAATGTCGTACCCTTGGATATTTGTGGTATTGTATTGGGGAGTGCATATTCGTATGATAAAAAAATCAATTTTCTTTTTCTATGAAAACAAGTATTATCTCATGAAAGATGAGGTGGAATACATTGTTAGAGCTCATCATGCCAAAATCGGTGCCAATCTTGTAATTGCAAGTCAGATGAAGAGATTGATCAATTCCAGCAAAGGGTGCATGATCATGGTTGTGAGAGAAAAATATGCAGAGACATCTGAAGCTTTCCAAAGTTGTGATCCCACTCATAAAAAAGAATTGTATGAAATTGTTTCTAACTATAATGGGACTTTTCAGGAGCCAAGTGGGTTGCCTCCAAAGCATGATATCCAACATGAGATTAACTTGCAGCAGGATGCTCCTTTACCCAACATTGATATGTACATGTTTTCAGCCATTGAAATGGAGAAGATAAAGAAGTAGGTGCAGGAAATGTTGAACCAAGGGGTCATAAGGCCAAGTTCTTCTCCATGTGGCTCACCCATCATGTTGGTGCCAAAGAAGGATGGCACATGGAGGATGTTCGTAGACTACAGGGCACTGAACAAAATAACAATGAAGAATTGGTACCCTCTCCCTCGCGTTGTTGATTTATTAGATCAACTGAAAAATGTTGTCTACTTCACAAACCTGGACTAGCACAGTGGCTATCATCAGGTCGGAATTGTAGAACATGATGTATGAAAAACTACATTCAAGACAAAACAAGGGCTGTTTGAATGGTTGGTGATGCCATTCGGACTATGCAATGCTTCGACAACGTTCATGAGGGTGATGAATGATATTTTCAAGCCTTTTCTTAATGATTTTGTACTTGTGTATCTTGATGACATTCTTGTTTTCAGTAGAACATAGGAGGATCATGTGAGTAATGTTAAAAAGGTACGTGATGTTTTGCAAAAATAAAAATTTGTATGTCAAAATGTCTAAGTGTGAATTTGGTAAGACCTCTTTGGTTTACATGGGTCACATTGTCAGAGGTGGACAATTAAAAATAGACCCATCTAAAATTGATGTGATTGTAAAGTGGCCTAAAACCACCAATGTTACAGAGGTTCGTAGCTTTTTGGGTGCATTACAATACTGGATAAGGTTCATTGCCAACTTATCCATCACTAAATCCCCCTTAAATGCATTGACAAGTGTGAATCAAACCTTCTAATGGGAAGGAAAGCAAGATAAATCCTTTGATACACTGAAAGAGAAGATCAATACTGCACTAGTTTTTGCCTTACCTGACCTACAACAACCTTTTGAGACCGAGAGAGATGCCAGTGGATTCGCCATGGGAGCAATGTTGATGTAGCAGAGGAAACTTGTATGTTACCATTCAAAGACATTATCCCAAGTTGTTGTGAACTATCCCACATATCACAAGGATATGTATGCCTTGGTTCAGCGTGTGAAGAAGTGGAAGCACTATTTGATTGGAAACGAGAGCATCATTCATACAAATCACCAACCCTTTGTTTTGGAGAATTTAGTATATATGGATAAATACTAATTCCCTAGATAAGTACCTGTATCTAGAACAACAGTTTAAAGTGTTTTAGACTTTTCCTATAAGCAATAGATAAGATGAGAAGATAGAAGGCCTACTTGTAGTTCTGCTTTCTTCTCATCTCCCTTGTATCGATTCTGTCTCTCCTTCCCGTACTTAATCCACTTGAGAAGTACCCTGTAAACAAAACAAAAGACAAAAACCGATCAAAGCATATGATCTATTGAATATAAGTGAAAGGAATCAGATACAATTCACACACATAAGCATTATGAAACAATACAAACATATGGGAAAAAGGTTCAAACACTTCATTACATAGAAAAAGGAATTACAACCATTGGTGTCTGATTCAAAGCCATTCCTCCAGCTTGGATCCCATCCACATCACATCAAAAGCATGACAAACTTGTAGCATCACAATACTTGCTTCAAAGCCAAATCTCATAGCAACATTATCTCCTTA